>PNEQ01048938.1:0-20277 GCA_003012365.1 Medauroidea extradentata
CACAATCCTCGGTGTTAATGTTCAAGATGTGTCTGCGACAACACTATGTTACTTCGACCTGAAAGTCTTCCCCGCTGTCAAACGGCGGTCTGTGGTTTGGTTGCTGATGAATTTAATACACTTTACTCTGCATACACCGGTTCCTTTCGGATTACGGGAATTCATTGACGATCTCCGAGCGCTCAGATGGGCGATGATAGAAAGCCAAGTTTTATATAAACATTATGGACCATATTTATTTTTCTTCTAAAATGTAGTAATGTAGTCATTGTGCACTTGTACATTATACCTGTGTGTATTATTACCATGTAAAACAACTTGTACAAAAAAAAAAAAAAAAAGGATATGCGCACTCGAGCCTCTGTCCACATTGTACTTGTTTCTCTAGATACGTACTTTATTTTCAATAAAAAAAAAGTGGTAGAATGCTCGCCTGCCACGCGGGCGGCCCGGGTTCGATTCCCGGCCGATGCAACTTTTACACAATTTTTTTTGGTTCTTTAAAAAAGTTTTAAAAAACATTAATTAAATTTTTTCTTTAAAATTTACGTAATCCTTGTTCAAACAGTGTTATTTTGACCAGCATTCTCAACCTTTGTTAATGGAAATAAAAGAATATTGCACAAAAAAAAAGTTGGTTAGGTCGTGAGCTGAAAGAAGCAAGTGAAGGTATAGTGGATCGAATCCCGGCGCTAACTAACCTTTTTTTTTAGCTCTTAAAATTTTAGGCATTTTTCAAGTTTATAAAATATAATTTTTTTTAGTTCTTAAAATATTACATGTGCATTTGATATGGCCAACGAAATATTTTTATGACCAGCTAAATATTTGGCACTGCTAACAAAATTCAGCTATTTGCCTCAAACAAATCAAGGGAACAAAATAATTTGGTACGAGCAAACAAATATTTCTTTGCCCCTATACAAACAAGTGATTTGGTTGATTCAAACAAATTTTGTTTGCACCAACAAAATTTTTTTCTCAGTGTGGTTTATACATACGATGCTTTATTTTTCATATCCATCGTGTTCTGCCAATAGCAAACATGTTTGCGACTTTATTTAGCGTGGCCGTGGTCGTGTTCCAAGGCGTGTGGTATTAACTCCGACTTACATTTTCAGCAGGTAAAACCAATGTGCCTACCACTCAGGCTACTATTTTTATTTCCTCGCTTCTTGCACGCTACTGGCAGAACTCAGTGTTGTGTAATGTAATTTCGTAGCACCACACGCCTTTGAACCCTCCATGCTAAATCACTGGTAAAAGTTTTGTGACATACTTTTGTTCGGTTTAAATAGGCTATTTCCCAAGTACATTTGCTTGTGGGATTACGCTAATGATGCCGGCTGTCCATAGGTACTTCTGAAATCCCATCTTGTTTTCTTCTTGCAAAAGTCTTCTAGTGGTCGGTACATGTGCTTCGGCCTATTAACAAGTGATACTACTATTAATGTAAATAAATTACAGCTTCACCAGTGTTGGTAATACAATTTTGATAACGCATTAAATCGCAACTATACTTGGTAATTTGCTGCAGCTTTATTTTAAGTAGGTCAGTAGGTGCTTGGGTGCAGTAAATAACAGTGGCATTTTTGGGAAGGTTTCTCTTAAAAGTATTTTTGTAATGAACATCCACAGCTATCACTGCTGCGCGTGCCACTTAGGATTCGCAAACATGATTTGAGGAGCATTTCGACGTTGTCATAACAGACGCGTAAATTTGAAATTTCGTAGGAATTTCCTTACGGAGGAAAAGAAGGCGATAACAAACAAGAATCACTACTGTCAATGAGAATATTTATACGACAAGCTCAAAATACATTCTTTCAACTTATTTTCCTAAGCGACACTGTCGTATGCGATTGTAAATGTTTTGTTTCGTCATGTATGTACTAAAACTATACACATATTTGTTTATATGTATGTCGCCCTATGCATGTGCGCAATGCAAAGTATAATGCTTATCGAATTAACTTCGATAGCATAAAATTGACAGATACAACGTAGCCTTCCCATTACAAACTAAAAAAATATTTTGGACATGTGCCATTGCAGAAAATGGTGCGTCACAGAAAACGAGAGAATACATACAAACGTACAAGTAAACAAACAGAAGGGCTTTGTTTACAAATGAATTCCTTTTGTGGAAAAATCTGAGTTATTTATTTTTCCTGTGTTAATTTTCATGTTTCTTCGGTGCTCGTTTGTATTCATTTTTTTTCTTTTAACTCACTGACTGAATTCCTTGTGGAATTGTATATGTTTACCTATGTTTGACAGTTGCAAACGAAGTCATTTTGTTTGTTTACTTGTTTATTTGTTTGTGTGTATTCTCTGGTTATCTGTGACACACCATTTGCTGCAATGACGTATGTCCAAAATCTTTCTTTAGTTTGTTACTTGCCTCCATTGCAAGAATTTTTTTAAAAATAACAGAATATCTTCAATAAACCAGACGAAGCGTTAATAAAAAAAGTGATGTCTGTTTATGAGAAGTAGCTTGTTTTCTAAAGCTATCATGGCAGTTATAGTAAATTTGACGTGAACACAATAAATAATTGTAGATAATTTAAAACTTCCCAATTTCTCTTGAAGTTTGACATGTTTTATGTTTTATCTTCTCAGTGTATTTTATTAAGGAACGATGAATTGTGTAGTGCATCGTTTTGCTTGCCCACAGCAAACACGCGCAAATCTACGCCTGGAATGGTAACTATGAACGAAGAATAGGGCATGATGATGTTAGCTAACATTATTTTCTCAATATCGTCGTATCTCGTGATATGCATTTTCAGTTTTCTTTAGTAGTGTCGCGATATCTTGGTGATCAGGCTAACAGCCTCCTATTTGGATTGAACCTTGTAGTTCTCATGTTGGAAAGATGGCAGACGATGTCTTTGTGTCTTTGGCAAATGGCTAGTCTTGGGCTGTCTTCCACCCTCAAAGTCGCATTTTGTCGCCATTGCCTTCACCACCTTCCTCCGTCGGTCATTGTATTATAAGTGGCTTTCGTGTTCACAGCTTTTTGTTCCTATTGACTGTTATCAAAAACATGAAAACATTTCCGTAGGTTTACAAGTTTAACAATCACACATTTTTGTTTATAGGCCTGTGACTCATTAAAACGGTCCATGTCGGTCACTAGCGAATTAAAATCAGAGAAATATTCCTTCCGCAGAAGGAAACAAACCCACCATAGCCGAGTAAACAATATTCTGGTTGAATAATTTTGTTGCCCCATTTAACTAACACAGTTATTAGTATTCAAAAACAATTAAACGTCAAGATAAAAGCAATAGTCACAGTAAAGAAGTTCGTAACAAATATTTTACATAATCGAAAGCTCACGCTTTCAACTTAGCGGTTTGAGGTGAGATAAAGTGGCGACCTAACGTAAGATCGGTGCAACGGGAGACGTCTCAGAAAATTAACTTTTCTCCAAATGAAATAATACCGGGTAACACTGCCGGAAAACGATCTCGAATCGCTTTGGAGTAAAGAGCCGTTCAACTACTAAACTAGCATGGACCTCTATACACGACAACACCACATGTAAGTAAAAATTCTTTTTTCAACTGAAGTTGAAAATGTCGTTAAGCACACACTATCTTGGTGGATTCACAAAAATATTGCATGACCACAAAAATTCTTTTGCGGTGTTTTGATCTGGTTAACAGTAAAGACTGAGCCGAACGATTGAAGTCATTTCAGTGAGTCAACACTACTGAGAAATAAATAAATAATAATAAACACTTCGTACTTGCGAAAGGGCTGTAAAGTCATTGTCCGCGTTGTTTAAGGTGGATGCAAATTTCACGTAACATCCGGTCATCTAAGTGACGACCCTTGAAAAGCTACCTCAAAGATGGCAGCCAGCTCTTACTACAACAAAATATGAGGATGTTCGGAGCAGTGAAAATTTACGTTGTTATAAATACGAATAACTTGACCGAACGGTATTTACAGCTCTACAACTAGTTTCCAAAATATTTTCTGTGAATGTATGTAACAATAAAAATAAATAATTGTGCATTACGTGTCCACATCAGAAGGCCGCGCTGATGAGTGACAACGCAATTTTCGAGTTTTCAACGCTCTATCAAATTGACGCGTGGAACTTTGAGCGTTCGTTGTTCGTAATTTGTCCGATTCCATTACCGATCTACTACTTTGTAAAAATAGTTGAAAAATTGTATTTATCTGTGGCCAAGGATACGAACATCAATATACAAGAGTAAAATGAAAGGGGCTAGACAAATGTAGTACAACAAACAACCCTCAGGTACATATTTTCATCATCACATATACATTCTTGCTAATATACCAAATTGCTTATTATAAATCACAGTAATACGGTAATATTATTGGAGCTTAGTTGACTATTTGTTGTGCAGATATCCCATAAATTCTTATACCGGGAGACTGGTAAAATGGCTAACGCATAACCACGAAACCGAGGTCAACGATTAAATCAAATTTTATTTGTAACGGAAATAAAGTCATCTGAAGCACGTCCTGGTTATTGGTTACCAGCACACACGTTTTTAAATCAGTTTTCTGCGCGCTTATTATATACCAACAGCACAATGCTGCTTCATGCGCAAACAGAGCTAGCGTTTAGTTTACGTCGAAAGCGATTACGTACGTCCAAGCTACTTTCGCCCTCACGAGCTTAGAAGAAAAGATGAAGCAAATAACTAAAGCAAATTTGCGCAGTTCTGTGAGATCGCGCAAAGTCATGTTTTCTTTGCTTCACTCGCCGAATTGTTTTCAGTAACAAAGTTAAACACTCGCTGTATAACATGATCGCCGAATGATTATACAATACATAAAACGGGCCAATATAGGTTAACATTGTCGAATATTACATTCAAGTAGTATATAATAGCCGACTTTGGGACATGGGACATGGGATCGGACCGCTGCCATCTTGGATGATGTAATTTTACCTGCTTTTACCTTAAAATTTCCCTTTTACCTCAAAATCATTAAAATTTCCCGTTTTTTCCTCAAAATTTCCCGAATTTCCCTTAAAATTTTTCCAGAAAAATTAAACAAATACTCAAAAATACCGTATTGCTCAATAGGGCTGGAGGAGGCTGAATACGGAGAAAAAGCCACCTGAGTGAGCAATATTTCCTAACAGCAATCCTGTTTCCGGCATCCATCTTGTCTGCAATACCTGTTGTAAATTATTTTACTTAAATGCAGGCATCCTTCTTGAAGTGATTTTCTCCGAGTCTTCCGGAATTTTTTTTCTAATTTGCATTCATATCACCACCACTCACAATTCATAATGTAGAAATATATTTCTATTAAAAAAAAGTTTTGTTATAATCTATACCACAGCTGAATGAGGTCCCTGCCCTTCCCCTAGATTTTAACTTAAACCCGACTCCTTTATTAGCTGTCCCCTACTATTACCAAATAATCCAATAAAATAAAGTACAGGGGTTTTATCCGAGTTTTCAGAAATTTTTTCTAATTCGCATTCCTTCCTTACCCCACTCACACCTCATTCGGAAATTTTTTTCGATTAAATTAAAAAATAACGAACACTATATGCCTAGACGGAGCTTCCTTAGTACCCCCGCCATACTTTACACTCAAGTCACTACCTGACACCTCCCCCTCCCCTCATTAACCCCAACCTTTTTTGGCCTTCCCCTTTCTTCCCTAGTCACCACATGCATGCTAATCACGTGCTCATCACGTGACACACCTCCCCTTCGTACCATGATGTCATCCTGTACCACTTCCCCCTCTTCATCGAGTCAGCACATACATGTGTCGCAGTATGGTGCAATATTAACCTTTGTACTTCCCCTCACTCCCCCATCACATGAGCCTTCTCAAGTTACTACACTGTCCAAACAGAGATTTACACTTTTCACGTAAATACATAACATGCCCTGCATTCCGATAACACTCAGCTTCATGCTGTCGAGTATTGTAATTTTAAGCGAAAGTCTTATTACAGAAATTACATGAATGAGTAACTGCTGCGAGATCCATCTTCAACCAATAGCACATTATGTTCAGCCGATATGTTCTCTTTAAAGACTGAGGAGCAACTGAGCATTTTGGTTCCAGCTGAAGCTATAACTACTTACCAGTAGCATGTATACCGCATACTCTGCACATAGCTCCGCATGTAGCTCCACACTTTCTTCATACTCAACTATTTCTATTTACAATCTGCATGCCCCTACCCTCCTTGAGCACCAACATATTAATTTAATTTTACTTATATTTCATTTATTGTTTCTATCCCACTTTGAAATTTCCCATTTCACTTACATTACATTTTTAATACTTTTCATCTTATATTACACTTCTATATTGTCTATTCTACTAGGACTTACAAGGATCACGCCTTGTAAAGTGTTTACATTATTTTCTGTACTTTCAGCATTAAATATTCTCTGCTTCCATTTCTTTAACAACAACTTTCAAGTCCCAGGATCCGAATTTAACCAACCAGTTCCCCCCTTTCACTATCTGTATTGAACCATTGTAGCATAACTATATTTTACATAATGCAAACCAGCAACCATTTACCTTACAGTAAGAAGTTTATTACCATTTTTCCAATTTTTCTCCGATAAATTTCACAGTGCTAGACTGTAAATTTTTACATTAAATTTAAATTAATTTACAAATATGTATTATCAAACCACCATACCCCTCTATATCCGCATATCTGACTTAATTCATAACTCACCTCAATCTCTTCGATCACTTTCCCTTAACAGACCTCACTTGAACTCAGAAACCAAGCCTTTCATTAATATCAAACCTGCTATCATAGCAACACTAACATTAACTATAATTAGGTAACACTTAGTCATATTACACACCCATAACCCAAGAATACACTAACCTAAACCAAACCACAACATAGTTCAAACACTTAATATCACGAACCATAAGAACCAACCCCCCGATTTTACTATCGTTAGCAAAAGCTCACAGTCAAATCAAGGAATTATAATACCATTGAATATCTGAAGGAGCAGGACAGCAGTCAACTTCTACAACTATACACTACATAAAGAAACCATCAAAATTATCATCTAACAGCAGAGCTAACTGCCCCTACCATTAAAACAACTATACAATATATCATTTTATTCTTCACATCACTACTGCTAGTATAAACACACATACCACCCATTATATTTACCATAAGAACACAAAGAGAAAAAGCAAAAGCAAATAAAGATATATACCGAAAGTACATACATATCATACATCACCAAACAAAACCAACATATACTTATCAAACCCCTAAGACATTTCATATCTCAAACAAAATTTTCGCTATGAAGCACACACCCTACACACCACAACCCCCTCCACATCCATACCATATATCCATATACATCCATATACATCCATACATCCATATGACTAAGGAAGAAAGGGGAAGGCCAAAAAACGTTGGTGTTAATGAGAAGAGGGGGAGATATCTGGTAGTGACTTGAGTGTAAAGTATGGCGGGGGTACTAAGGAAGCCCTGTCTAGGCATATAGTGTTGGTTATTTTTTAATTTAATCGAAAAAAAAAATATTTTCTGTATGTGTGAGTGGGGTAAGGAAGATATGCGAATTAGAAAAATTTTCGGGAAACTTGGAGAAAACCCCTATAATTTATTTTATTGGATTTTGTGGTAATAGTTCGGGGATGGCTAAGATAGGAGTCGGGTTTAAGCTATTTGCATGGAGAAGGGCGGGGGACCTCGTTAAGCTGTGGTATACATTATTACATAACTTATTTTTCCTATAAATACGTTTTTACATTATGAAGTGTGAGTGGGGGTGATATGAATGAAAATTAGAAAAAATTTCCGGAAGACTCGGACGAAACCCCTTCAAGAAGGATGCCTACATTTAAGAAAAACAATTTACAACAGGTATCGCGGACAAGATGGATGCCGGAAACATGATTGTCACTAGGAAATATTGCTCATTCAGGCGTCTTTTGCTCCGTATTCAGCCTCCTCCAGCCTGATTGAGCAATACAGTATTTTTTGAGTATTTGTTTAATTTTCCGATAAAATGTTGAGGGAAATTCGGGAAATTTTCAGGGAAAAACGTGAATTTTTGAGGGAAAATGGGAAATTTTAATCATTTTGAGGTAAAAGAGGGAAATTTTGAGGTAAATACGGGAAAAATGGCGTCATCCAAGATGGCGGCGGTGACATAATCAGTGGATCCGACGATCCGATCCCAGGTCGTATGTCCCAAAGTCGGCTATTATATACTACTCTTTCATCATATTTTCACATGTTCTGAAATAACAGAGGCTGGCCCACGACCTAAATTGTTTGTTTGTGTACAAGCCATCCAGTGTGTGGAATTTCAGATGTGTGTTTATAGACCTACATTTATCGCCGTTGTTAACAGAACAACTTGTACAAGAAATTCGTTGAAATTGCAACCCAATTCAGAAAAAAAGAGTCTGTGGTTTTATTTTATTTGAACACTTGAAAGACAATAATTTACTCATTCCTTACTGTTTAAGACTGAAAACTACGAAGTTAAACCGATTATGAAACATGTAACTGACTAAGTATTAGCTACAGTGTCTGTATTTTTTGAAGTTGTCTCTTTAATTCATTAAGATGACAGCACAAGTAAAAGGGGAACCAGTGGCCGGATATGTTTCAATGCTCCGTTAGGAAAATCTTGCGACAGAAACATGTCGCTAGCGGCTAGTATCGTGCGTGATGAGTCGCGCTATTAAAATTATTCAAGTGAAAGGTAATTTTACGTGTTACGGCTTTAAAATTTGTCAGACATTACCACAAGCATGTTTGTACAAATATTACACGGGGAATTTTGCTCTGTAGCATAGGAAAAAAAGGTAAGGCATAATTTGGTGAAAGCATTAGTAATTATTTATCACAAATGTTGTGAACTCATTATTTTGTAGAATTTTGCCGCAGCTACAATTCGTTAGCAATAATTACTGGAGACATAAAACGTGCCCATTTCAAAGAAAGCATTTCTTTCCTCTGATTTGTTGTGCACGGGACACTACAAAATGTGCATAGAATCCGGCTGGGATATCACAACATTTTATAACATAAGAAATATGAAATAAACATTTTCTCCCGCGAGTCATTCAGCTTTATCGTTCGATAATGCCTAACACAACGAAAGGCACAGAATTTCGCGTAGCCTCTACTAGGGTCTGATGTAACGTGATAATCCGCTACACAGTACGGGTACCGGTATGCGAGACTTGTTTCTGGACAGTTACAATGCACGTAGGCCTATTGGTGTGCTATTCAGTCGTAACCAAACCAAGCTCTCGCATATGGCAGGTGGGGTAGAGTAGAAGATGATCGCATCTTTGGGTATTGTGGTTATGAGACATGTGTCATAACTCCCGCCCCCCTCCCTTTAAAACATTCCAACCTCTTCGCCAAACTGTTGTTGTAACACACAGGTGTCCCTTCCCCCCTTCCCCTCCACCAGACATTCCCGTCCTCTTCGCCATACACAACAAGCCATCATCTGCTCTCCTATCAATTCATATTTGAGGTTCTTTAAGTAGTTCCAACATCTGCCACTTAACTGGGATTGCGGCACCTTCCAATAGAGATTATTAAAATTTCAATATTTCCATAATTATAGGCTTATTTTGAGCACTGTTGTCAATTTTATTAATGTAAGATAAATAAGGTTGCGATATATAAATTTGTATGTAAAAACTTTCGTGTCCGACACAGATTTCAGGTTTAAAATCAAAGTAACAGAATCTGAAGCCCTAACTTGTAGTGTAATTGATTTTATCCCAATTAACTTTTTAATACATTTCTAACATGTTAAATGAGTATTGTGTAAGTATCAGTTATAGAAAATTGATTAAAAATATGTTGATTGAAGAATTTTTTATGTAATATATTTGTAACACATCTAGACTGGAAATCCACTCACTATTAGGGCATAAATTCAATTTTCATTGTTTATTAATTTATTTATACATAACATAATTATTTCGCAGAGGTTAATTTTAAACTGTAATAAAGTACATACATTCCTCTTTTATATAAAACTTGAATAAATCATTTCGAATAAATGTACTAATGGTCGCAGAACTATAAGGAATTTGACTCTACTACAACATTAACAAACGTTCATTCTTAATGTGATAGGTCGCTAAAGCAAAGTCTGCATATTCTCGTTTTCCGTAGAATGTCGTATGATTCAACTATTAACATTATGGAATGTGACAAGTTAAAAATAGTTAGCAGGATCTTTGCATTCCTAGGCATCTTGTATTTCAACTACGTTCACAAACCCACGAAAAGAATCATATACTTTATTTATATATTTTGCAGTATACTTCATATGTTACAAAATACATAAAAACATGTAATTCGTAAAACTCCTCACACTTAGCTCGTGGACAATAACAGTATATACTCTGTGAATATATGTCTAACATTTCACGGTTAATCACGGAATAATATTACAATTCATGGTATTAGGTATTAACGAATATTTTAAAATGCAAGCATATCCGTAAGCAGGTGACCATCTGTACATCATAGTCTGAAATTATTAAACATAGAGTGTAATATCTAAAATGATTAGTTACGCACACAAATATAAATATGTATTTATAGTTATACAGAGTGTCTAGAAACGGTCATAAAATAAGCACACCACACACGTGCAGGGCAAAACTGGAGACGAAAATATTTGTGGTAAATTGTTGTACGATTGCACAATGTGGCAACACTGAGCGGGGTATATGTCTCCTTTAGCTGTACTGTTCTTGTGATTATATTATGAGCACAGGTTCAAATCCGGAGCAGTCGAAGCATGATTCTATGTTTACTCGACGTAGCCTTACATACGTGAAATACCACCTGGACGCAGAGCACAAGATGGGACTGTCTCCGTTTTGTATTGCAAAATTCTGAGCGTAAAATATCGTCCATGCCGGGGTTTTAAAACTATCGTAGCTGCACTAACAGAACCACGTACGACACTATAATGCCTAGCAGTGAGAAGAAGGTTTGACGATCCAAGTTGAAGAATCCCCAAGCTCTGAACAACACTGGCCTTTCTAACAACTGCTGGGAAAATATTTGCAGCTCCATCATGACTGTTGGACTGAGACTTTTGAGACTTAAATTCTGTAACAGCGACAATGTCTTCTCTCTCTTATTGGCTACGTACTGCGAAACGAAACTCGTAACCAATAAAACTGATATATTAATCGCAAACCAAATGATATGAAAACACACGTCAAGTATATTTTCTGACAAGTAACCTTGCCCTGCCCCTGTTAAAACATCAATTACAAGTTTTGCGTTTTGAAGTATGGAACTTGCACATGATATATAAATAATAAATATCGAAAAGCCGAAGTTGTTATCCACCAAAGCAATTGTTTCGTTGATATAGTAAAATATCTCCCTAAAATATTTTAGCATGCAAGCATCAGTGTCGAAGTTTTTTGGTTCGAATCTGTGTTGTAAGTTTCGGCCGGCAGCGTGATACGCGATTCTGTTGGATGTTGCAATGAAGTGACTCAATGGTTTCATTTCATGAATGAGGACGTTACAAAACAGGTCTTCTTCACACATACTTTCTAATTTGTTGTTCAAATAAATCATAGCCTTTGAAATAAGCAGAACTATGTCCACGTTAAAAATTATTACTGTTCTTACGACAACGTCTGAAAAACTAGTTGCAAGAAAGAATGTTCCGGAAAAGTCGTAAGTATAGTAGAAGGCAGCGTAACACATGTGTAAATCTACAATTAAACTAAAGATAAATTGAATACACAGGAATGTGCTAACGTGTCGGTAATTGATCCAGGATGGTTCAAGAAGCACCTCGTCCATATAGCATATTTTTCTGATGATCTCGCTCAGTCGAGAGCTTGCACATGTGACCAGGGTAGTGACCGCACATATTGTATTCACAGAACCCGCGAGCCAGTAAGTGATGTTGCTTAAAATATTATTATTCGTCACTATAATACGTGTATAGTACTGATGGAACGAACATCCTACAGTAAGTAGAGTAACGTAAGCTAAAGTTTGTACTATGCCCACAGTTCGTGGCCTGTAAATACGTAGATCTTCATCCGGCAGACGCTTGATTGGTGCCATGCCTAAGGCCTTCAGAACGACGAAATATGGCCTTAGTACAGATAGAATACACATCCTTATGGCTAATATCTTGACAGTGCTCGAACTATTAAAGCTTTAAACGGTACAGTATACCTCGCTCGGCAGTACAGATGATTGAATACTCGTACGTAGTATCTTGGAATTGAAACCTGTAATAAGTTTAAAATAAAACTATTAATGCATTGCAACATTTAAATACAAAGAAAACATACAAAGCAGATTATTTGCAGTTGTGGTAACTCCTGGTGACCAACCAGTATTGGAACTAAAATGAAATGAAAGTACAGCAGCTGTCTACCTAACACATTAATGCTTCTGAGTGGTTTTATGTGATAGCCACAGCTGATAAGCCTTAGAAGATGAATGTGTATATAACGCATTATAGAATTAAATATCGACCGCACATTTGACGTTATTCATATGTTGGAGGTCACGACGGCCGAGCGGTTAGATCGCTCTAACCCCTCCCCTCAAGGCTATCCAGCCTCTATACCAGGCAGGGGCGAACCCCGTATTTTCACACGTGGGAATCGTGCTAGACGATGTCGCTGGCCAGCGGGTTTTCTCGAGGATATACCGCTTCTCCCGCCCTTTTCATTCCGGCGCCTCTCTAGTACAAGGCCTCACTACATGCCTTACTTCATGGTACGCATATTGTCGGAAGGCACCCAATAATATTAATCTGTATTCTGGGTACAATACACTGGACCTCGGTTAACCTCTTCTATCGGTATTCTTTATTATGCGTATGGTTAAACCACCATTATCTTAATGAAATATGTAAGTTTACAACAACATATAATTAGCAAGTTGTAAACTTACCAAAACTTCTAAAATATGGCCTATGTTCTACGGTACACCGTTTACCTGCGCAGCTATTCATGTTCTCTATCTGGAAAGTTAAAACTAAATTGTTAATTTTTATTGAAGTTATAATTATAAGGTAAAGAAGTTAATGCTGCTGTTGTAGAAGTTTACCGGAAGATATTTATTAGGCCAGCCACCGTGATGGTTTTACGCATATTTTCCCAGCAGTTATTGGAGACGTCAGTGGTTTCCAGTGTTTAGGGATTCATATTATTTCGAAGTTCATTATCCTCTTTGTTTGGAATCTTAGTGCCTTAGATTTTAAATAGCTGGATTGAGAGCTTATGTTTAGTACTCGATGTTCCATTTTTCTGGAAACAATTGTAAAGGTTTGATGTAAGCCAGCAAACGATAAAAGTACATCTGTTTTTATTGCAAGTGGTTCCTTGTTCTTTAGAAATTCATTGGTTGAATAATAGAGCTCTACTTTAGGATATGTTCCATTGTCCTATCTCGGAGAACATTTAAAAGAGAGTTAGTAGTGTGTTCTGCGCCTAGCAAGAGCTCAACTATGCGTTATGTTTAACGCATTCCAGTTTGAGTAAGTCTGACATCCAGACAGCACATGCGCACACCAACAATGCAAACAGTAGATATAGTAGCTTCAGTTAGTGCTACGATACAGATAAGTCTGAAGCGTTCAATACGGCGGCAGTCCAGTGTAACCAGGGTGACCTTCGCATCAGTGCACAGAATATTCCAAAATTATTTGAATTCGTGATCTGAAAGATGAAGATGCAGTCCAGTGATTTCAATTCGCCGATACAATTCTCACAATCAGTGTAAATTATTATGTCAGTATTATGCATAATTTAAATGAGTGACGAAACTAAGGTTTATTCTTCTACAGGTTAAAATGAAAATAAGTGTCAATATGGAACAGTTTGGCACGGAGAGTATTTCTGCTTTTAGTTTCGCTGCTATCGATAAGGAACCAGAAAAAATATACTAAAATATAATGAAATTAAATGTAATTAAGAGGGCGTGGAAGATAATACAACTCTAAAAGCATTAATCTAAAACTGTAGGTTTCTTGAAGCCAATCTGTGAAATTGAAACAATAGCAATCCTAGACAGTAGTTTTAGCGAACGTTTTAAACAAAATTGTTTCCAGTGTTACGAACTTCTAAGACACAATCTCTGACGCCGGAACCTCGTGCATTTAACTGCGGCGCAAGAGATCACGCGTAACGAATTAGTAATTCTGGAAAATATTTACTCATAAAGTTGGCAAAAACTATTATCTAGGATTGTCATTGAGTATTTTATCCATATCGCCTTCGAAAAAAAAAAACGTAGGAATCAACTGATGTTTTCAGCGTTTACTTATTTACCAAGCACTCTTAAGCTTGGAAATGACAGATGACATTTAACTTGAGTTTAAAGATAAAATAAAACATTTTTTAACGTTTTAAATTACAAACTTTATTTAATTAAAAATTCAGGAATGCTCTGTGATTTGTCAGTTTGCACCCACTACAGATATCAGCGCTCAAGCGGCAAAAATTTTTCCTGTGACAAACTTTTAACATTTGGTCTTTATAACGTGAAGTTGAATTAACCTTAACGAAGCACACTTCCACTTTTCTGGCTATGTTGTATGCCAGAACTGCAGGTTCTAGTCCGAGGAAAACCCACAACAATTCATCTAGAATCTTTGCATTCACGGAAATTGACAGTAATCTTCGCCCAGCATATTGTTGGCTCTTCCTTCTTCAAATAAAGAGCTGCAACAGTCTCTGTGACATCTGGACGTTATCAGCGAATGTAAGATGACTTTTCTGTTCCGGAACTGCGGTGCATGGTGGTTGCTTGAGACGGACAGTGGCGCCAACATGATGGCGCAACAAGTCACACTGCCTGCGCATACACGACTCTACTCAGGTAACACTTCCCTTACAAATTGATCTCGCGTTGGTGTGACGTCGCTTGGCAACCGCGTTATCCCGACTAAAGAGAAAATATCTTCATTACTTTGGGGACTTCTCAAAAGGAAAGTGTACAGCTGCAAACCAGCAACATTAAACAATCTGAAAGTGAATATTCAGCAATGCATACCTTAAATCCCAGCAAACACACTCTCTTCTGTGAAGAACAACGTGTTGGTTCGGCGCATCGAGTGCCGTGTAATGGGCGGACGTCACCTTAATAAAACACTTTTCTTTCCAAAACAAGATCCAGAATGAGTTACAAACTATATTGTCGTATATTTCCTGACCCCACAAAACTCATATGTCACTTCCTACTGTATTCATTTGCAGATTCAATTATTTACTTTTGTAATGGTCTCACGATTAATGAAACATCCCATATTTTAATTTCACTTGGAAGGTTACATTTTTAGATAATATTTGTATGCAATACATTCGGAAATAATAGCTGTACATTTTAGCAATACACTGCTTAGGTCACATTTCTTTACCAACCGTAAATAAATTTAATCCTCTGGGTACGAACATATTGTTAGTTGAAGGCTATTGCAGTGGTAATAATACCGGCTATACGGATACTAACCCGAAATATTTCGGTAGGGTTAATAATTGTCGAAAATATTGCCAATGATGTAATGCCAGCAAATAATAGCTTAGTTAACTTGAATAACTGATATCTGCTATTTACATTCAAACATCCAGTTCGTACTTTTCGTAAAATAGCAGATGTACTTTCTTAACTAAACCAAAGGTTTTGAGCATTGGAAGGGTTATAAAGATCTAAATTATATGAAAATGAAAAATAAACTATGTTTAATATAAGTAGCTAAAATACAAAAAAGTGTGCGCAGTACCTAATTGCATACAACTACAGCGATGGTACGGCATATGATTTTCTGACGCTGTTGTTGTGTCCAGTTATGTCCATCTACACAAAAAACAATTGCTCTTGGCTGTAAGTCTCCAAGAACACAAATATGTTAACTACGGCGTGATAACGCCTTGTAGTAGGCATTACGTCACACACACACAGGTAAACACAGAGAAAGTGCGACCTGTATCACCTACAAATCTATTGTATTCACGTCGCTGCTAACAAATTTGTGTAACTTTTAGAAAGTGAATTGTAGGTTCTGGACACTTACACCATGTGTACTTTGTTCCGTTGGACGGACTGTATGCGAAGACCGTATCAATAGGTCGTATCTCATGATGGCCAAAAAACAGTATGCAATCAGATGTGAGTACATCATGTTTTGTATGTGGTTGGATGATTTTATCGCTGTTTTTTGTTTGGTTTATATATCGATAACACAGAACAACATAAAATTATCGTGCTTTAATTATAAGTTGTTTCTGATAATTTGCAAACAATAATAATCTAAAACTCTACCGTCAAAGGCGAATATCTCCCATACTGTTTGAGTTAGACAACAGGTTGACCTCATGATTGTTACGATATTCAACAAAGATTTTCCTCCCAATATATATAGTCTAAGTTTCCGAACAACCAGCATTTTACTTTTATCTATATTGTAGAGACTTTGACTTATTGTGCAAATATATAAATGATGTACAGAAGATGCATTCTAACCGGAAACGTTTACTTAGCTGTGAGGTTTTAACTAAGCCTGCAAGTTTTTACATTCCTCGCGACTACAAAGAAAACTATTATTAATACCTACTTTGGTTAAAACGAAAAATAAAGTGGAATTTGTTCCTTAATCTTCATATATCCAACAAGACAGAAAATAAGAATGATCATATAACGTGTATAACAGTAAACATTACTTCCATAATTGAATTTGGAGATTAGGATCATGTAGTAAGGAAATGGACAAAACCACTTTAAACTCTTGCACAGCAAAATACTTGAATTAATAGTCCAGTAAGCTATGAAAATTGCCACCGATCTACGAATTTTTAATATAGAACAAAGGAATGAAATGTTATATTTCTTACTAGAGAGATATATACCACAGTGAGTCTAAAGGTGCGGTTTCGTTTGTGCGTTTGTGGCTTGCGATTACTGCGTGCAGGGGCTGCACGCGTCACTGCCATGACACATAGAATGCAATTAACTAGGAGTGGTTTCGTTAGTGCGATGGACGCTAGGGATCGCATGCGACTGCTGCAACGACTCCATGTAGAACCAGTCACTTGCAGCGAACGCATGCGATAAAATGGTTGTTTATATTGTGTCTGGCTGGCAACTTCGAGAAGTAATGAGTTTTTGCAAAGACGAGGATGCAAAACTTATAGAACTGGTTGCGGTTCAAGTGATACTTTATGATCCTAACATTAAGGCCTACAAGGAGGTAGTATTGCGAGGTAAAATTTGGGAAGGCATTGCCTCGCAATTGGAAAATAAAACAGGCAAGTAATTTTTTTAAAATAATTTATATTTTAAAGTGAAAATAAGTAAATACAACATTACAGTTTCAGATATAGCTTTACACAATCGGCATTTTAGAAAATTAACAGAATTTGACAATATACTGGTGACATAAAACATATTCATATTTTTGTCTGTATATATTTATAATCATGAAAATTAATACAAATACTCAGCATTAATATTAACAATATGAAATTCTTGTAGGATCCACTTTTGTATTGTTGCAAAATTCTTTTAAAATGATTTATCAATCATTATAAATGTTTATCATTAATGTACTTAACAGTATTTGAAAATTATGTAAGAACAATGGTCCACGAGTTGTATGTTTAATTTATGCTTATTGCTCTATTTTGCCAATACACTCGACCCCCATTAACAAAATAGTTTTTCAATGCAGTTCGAACCACAAAACCTGATGCTTGAGTAAACCCGCCACTTCTGTGGAGAGGTGTCATATTTCTTAAAGTGGTTGATGGCTGCATTACATTATTGTCAGGTCTATTTGCTGGAGAATCCTCCCGAATTAAATTGTGTAGACAACAAGCTGCTAAGATTAATTTGTCACATGTTTCAGGTTTAACTGCAATAGGAGAAAAAAAAATTCTGAAAACCTGAGTCAGTAGACCAAATGCATTTTCCGCTACCCTTCTAGCCCGAGTAAGGTTGATAGTTGAATATTGCCTTTTCAAAGTCCTCCTTCGCTTGTGGCTTATTAAAAGGTTTCATAAGATTATTATGTAGCGGAAATGCTTCGTCTCCTATTATTACATATGGCACAACCGTGTTGGTTCTAGGCAATGTAGTGGG
This sequence comes from Medauroidea extradentata, assembly GCA_003012365.1. Lineage (NCBI taxonomy): Eukaryota > Metazoa > Arthropoda > Insecta > Phasmatodea > Phasmatidae > Medauroidea > Medauroidea extradentata. The sequence continues at coordinate 18,167 of PNEQ01048938.1, forward strand.
TCGTGGGAAGTTAATAGTGTCATTATACAAATGTTTTCCTACACTTTATTTGGCAAATATGCTACTATCGCCTTCTCTTCCATAAGAGCCTACATCAACACTCACAAATTTGTAATTTGCGTGTACAATCGCCAAAAGTACAATTGAAAAAAGTGTTTATAATTAAAATAAATAGAACCACTGTTTGAAGGACATATCACTCGTACATGTTTCCCGTCCACAGCTCCACAACAATTTGGGAACTGCCACCTTGCCCAGAATTCAGTTGCATTTGTTTTCCATGTATTCTCAGAGGGCACAGGAATTAGAATTTTAAGGAGTCTTTTACAAATTGCCGAAACCACCTCGGCAACAATCACACTGACGTAAGAATGTGATATACGAAATGCATATCTCAGGGAATGGAAAGATTCTCCTGTTGCCATGTACCTGCAATAAAATAAATTAATGTTAGCTGAACTTAAGATTTAAGTAACAGTATATTTCAGGCAAGTTACGTGAAAAATTAAGAGATGCTCCTTCTGTTTCAGAGCAAGATTGTAAGAAAAGATGGTGATCAATCAGAGATACATGGAAACGCTTTAAAGAAGGGAATAAATTGGGCACTGGCTCTGCGGCCCGTGCAAAGCGCACATGGGCTTTGGCGCCATATTTAGATTTCCTAAATAATGTTCAGTCAGAAAGGTGCACACAGTCGAGTGTACCAAATGAGGATGGAGGTTCGGAGCCAGAGGAAACACAAGAAGTGGTTGCCTCTGGCAGCATGGAAGCTGAAACTCTAGGACCTGAAGGTGAACAAAGTAGTACAGCAAGTACTAGAAGAAATTGTAACGGAAGCAAACGGAAGGTGGCGCAAAGTGAAAATTTATCATGTCTTCTTCAACAGTCGAAAGAAGAAAGGGACAAGTTGATGGAGATGATCAACAATACTGTTGCAAAAGAAGATTACGTGGACTTATTTTACAAGAGTCTAGCAGTGTCCGTGAAAAAACTTCCTAAACATTTACAATCTCAAGCAAAATTGAAATCACTACAAATGATTATTGAACTGGAAAATCAAGTCACTGCAGAGGCGATTAGTGTGGAAAATATAGTTTTCATTTCCGATACTACAAATAGAATTTGAGTACTTCTAAATATCGTTAACTATTTCCAATCATAATTTTTCTGTTTCTAAATTACAATTGACATTTGATTTACTTTAATGTTAGTATTATAAACATTTTTAATAAATGTTTTCAGCTATTATTTTTGAGCCTATTGTTAGAGTATAATAATTGTAACATTACTGTTCAGGCCTTTACCTTAATGTAACACCTAGTTTTACTTGTGGTGAGATTACTCTTCGAACTGTTCTTATAGGGATTTCATAACATCATCTTTAATTGCATTTAAAACAAAATCATACTGGTTTCTTGTTAAATGAAAAAAACTGCAAAATTTAGTTTCATCATCCGTTAGAAATGTTTCTATTAAGTTGGATTGGTATCCTTCTTCATGTCTTCTTAAGTAAATAATATCAGTTCTCCTTTTCCGGCGTTCTATCGTCATACGTATCACACATTCCTCCACTTCTTGTTGTTTTAAAACGCACAAACACATCTGTCTCTTCACGTGATCCACTGTTGTCTCTAGGCACTGCTATCACAATCGCATGCGTCTACTGCACAAACCAAACTACTCCACGACATGCGTCGGTTGTATGCAGCCACTGCACGCAGTAATCGCAGGCGTCTACTGCACAAACCAAACTACTCCACGATATGCGTCGGTTGTATGCAGCCACTGCACGCAGTAATCGCAGGCGTCTACTGCACAAACCAAACTACTCCACGACATGCGTCGGTTGTATGCAGCCACTGCACGCAGTAATCGTAGGCGTCTACTGCACAAACCAAACTACTCCACGACATGCGTCGGTTGTATGCAGCCACTGCACGCAGTAATCGCATGCGTCTACTGCACAAACCAAACTACTCCACGACATGAGTCAGTTGTATGCAGCCACTGCACGCAGTAATCGCATGCGTCTACTGCACAAACCAAACTACTCCACGACATGCGTCGGTTGTATGCAGCCACTGCACGCAGTAATCGCAGGCGTCTACTGC
>PNEQ01048939.1:0-66614 GCA_003012365.1 Medauroidea extradentata
TCATCGCACACTTAAATCAGTTGGATACCATCCTTACCATGTACGCAATGTCCAACAGTTACGACCCCAGGATTGCGACAAACGGATTCAGTTCTGTCAAGAAATGTTACGAAGACAGGAGGAGAACAATAACTTTTTTGAACACATTTTGTGGACAGACGAATCCCATTTTAAACGCAATGGGGTTTTTAATCTCCACCACAACCATTCATGGAGTATAGAAAACCCACACTTGACAAGAGAATCTAATTTCCAAGAACAGTTTAGTGTTAATCTGTTGTGCGGCATAGTGAAGAGGCAGTTAATCGGCCCATTCCAGTTACCAGATCGCTTGAACGGTGCTTCCTATTTGCGGTTTTTAAGCAACAATTTGCCTGAGCTGCTGGAAGACATTGATTACGAGACACGCATAAACATGCTGCTTCAAATTGATGGCGCACCTTGTCATTATGCCTTGTGCGTAAGGACTTTCCTAAACCAACGTTACTCAGACAAATGGATTGGTCGTGGCGGACCCATACCCTGGCCTCCAAGGTCCCCTGATCTGAATCCTGTTGATTTCTTTGTATGGGGATATTACAAAGAGCTCATCTATTCCAGCTAATGTCGCAGTTTAGACGACCTGACAAGGAAGCTGCAACATGCTCAAGATGTCATAAAAAACAATGGAATGGCGTTCCGACGTTTGAAAGAGAACTTCTTCCGGCGATGCCGCATCTGCATTGAAGCAGAGGGTAGACATTTTGAACAGTTTCTGTAATTTGTTCAAATAAACACATGTCTAGTTCATGTTCATGTGTTTTTATCAAATTTCCTCTTACTTGTGTCGTTCAACTTTTGCACACACTACACGTAGATTCCAATTGTTTATACGAAATAATTAACTGCAGACGAGAAAATTTTCACTGTATTAAGCCGATAATATGAGACAGTTTTTTAGGTCCATACGATACCCGTTCTATGTAATTTTAAATTTTTACAATTCTCGAAACGTTAAGGTTAAACGTATCTTTCAGATAATGTCTGTCTTCAGATAATTTTATAGACATAATGCTACGACACTGGTACGTAATTATCACCACACATGATCGACCAGTCTGTATCCTATTTTAACACACACATTCAAGTATCTGTCACAGTTATCTATGGAATAACCAGTACTCTCTGCCATGACTGCAAGTATCGCACAACAAACAGGAAAAAATCTGTAACATCTAAACTATCAACAATCTGACTATACACATGGGGGTGTTTCTGATAGCCCTCGTGGTCCTCCATCTCCCTGCTTCGGCTTGACACTACTTCCTGGGACAACCTGCATATTTCCTTAAGCGAAGTACACATATTATCAGCAAAGAGTACAGTTTTATCATATAGTTCAATCACAATAGGTAAATCATTTATACAAAGAAGGAATAAAAGTGGCCTGAGTACACATACCTGTGGTACACCATGCTTGATGGTTCCTGGTTTTCATGTGGCATGAACAACTTTTTAGTTACTACTACTTGCTGTCTGTTAGCCAGATAAGTTCAAAATAAATTTAAGAAACACAATCTCTTATTCCATAGTACTCCAGTTTTTTTTAAATACTGTACAGTGGACACAATCAAAATCCTAACTTAAATAGTAAAAAAAGCGTAGTACATACTCCTCCTGTATATTTAATGCTTTCAAAATATTCCTTGTCAACTCATACATTGCTTTGTTCGTTGAATGAGTGAGTGAGTGAGTGAGTGAGTGAGTGAAAAGATTTTGGTCAGCGGTTAACATTGATATCTTTGAGTGCTGGTGAGGGTGACATGATGAGTATGGAGCAGCGCCGGAAAAAATGGGCAGGGGAAACGGGAGATCTCAGAGAAAACCGGGAGATCCCAGAGAAAACCCGCCGACCAGCAGCATCGTCTAGCATGATTCCCACACATGCGAAAATCCGGGGACTGACCCCGCTGGGAATTGAACCCGGATCGCCTTGGGGGGAGGCACGAGGCCTAACCCCTCGGCCACTGCGGCCCCTATTATTCGTTGAAGATTTAGTTTTAAATTGTAAACTGTGTTGAACATTTACTTTCTCCTTTTTTAAATGTTGGAATCACAACAGCATATTTCCATCTTTCAGAGAATATGCAAACTTTTAGAATATAATTTGAAATTAAGCTTTAAGGTTTACGTACCTCATTTGAACAATACTTAATTACTCTATTATCTAATTTATCGTAACCAGCAGAGCACTTAGTTTTTAAGTGTGTTACGATTTCAGTTTTGAATTGTGTAGTTGGGTAGGTAGAAGCACAAAGTAAAGCTCTGTGGTTTATTTAAAGTTAGTACAATGATGGAATGTATGTACTAGTCTACAGTGTAGAAAGGTCCGGAGTATTATACTAATAAATTAGGTACTTAGAATGGTTTCAGATGCTGTTACAGAACTTGTACATAACTGTGTGTGACGTGAGAATTCTGTCAAGTACATAACATATTCTCTGCTGCAATAAAGTTTAATTCCTAGGAATTAAACTCACACAAGAATTATGAGGAAATGTACATAAAACCAAAATGGCGACATTACATCAGCAGCATACTAGAGTTATGAAACTAATGAAACCCCTAAAGAAAACAATAAGCAGTTTCATACCTTTAAAATAGGCAATATTTTAGTTATCTCTGACAGTAATTCAAGAGCTTCTGCATCAAAACCCTCAACCAAGAATGGTGCAACAAGATGAAAGAGCTTGCACTTTAAACACAAGTCAATATCAATGGATTTAGTGCCGTTTTTCTCTTCTACATGCATGTCATTCATTAAGAGTTGAGGAGATTCAACTTGGTTGTTCTGACAAATTAATGGCAGATATATTCCACCTGCATTGTTATCGTGTTGCACGCCAATAAAACTTATCTGTTTGCTGGCGTCACTGAAACTTTTGTATGAATCTAAATAGTCAGTAACTTCCTGAAAAAAAATAATTAAAAATTACTTTACAAATTGCAACTGCAGTACATGGCAAAATTGAAATATAACTCTTCATGAAAATCATATATACGTACAGAAAAATTATATTTCGTCCATTTTGAATACCACCAACACTGTATGGCCACTCAAGATTTATTTCAACTTAACCATATAGCTCATGTTAAAAAGTTATTCTGACAGTTATAAGGTAAACCAATTTTTATGGTCAGACTTATGACAAATGTAAATAAAATTACAGTAGAACACTGTTAATCCGGGATGGTCTGGATCGAGACAATCACTGATTAGCGCATTTCACGGACTAAAGATAAAAAGTCCGGAAGTGCTTCCGAGACACGTGCCTGCTGTGTGCAGCTGGGTATGAAGGCAAAGGTCGCGTGACGTCACATTTTCCGAGTCGCAATATGTCTGACGCATGTTGAAAACTGATGCAGCAAGATGGATAAGTATATTTACATACCGTATTTACCCAGGTAACTCCCACCCATGTGTATGCCCTGCATCTGAATTTTTAGACCACCTCGGCAGAAAAAATTTTTTTAAGCAAAAAATTTAAATTGTTAGTGCATTGCATGCTTATGACCACATTTTTTCCATTAAATGATGAAGTACGCAGCTGCAATATTTTTATAAATTGGCGCTCGCGCTGAAAACGCGCCCACTAGTACAATAAATAAACAAGCAGTGTGATGCTTGGCAACAGCGCCAGAGTGGTGGTGAACAAGGGAGAAATGTGACCTTGGCAGCTTTGTTCTCCCACCCTTGCGCAGCAGGACAATGACCATGTCACGGGCCAGTTGAAGGATGCATAAATACTTGCCTCAAAGTTTTCTGTCGCTTGGAGTTCACGGGCAATTTCAGTGATTTCAAAACACACATTTCCGTGCTTACGACCTAGCCAAACTGCCGTTTTCTTTAGTGAATTGAAGCAGTCTTTCTTCAATTTCTGGAAATTTAGCTTTAGCCCCTCTAAATGCCCATCTTTAACCACTAACTGAACAAAGTTTGTCAGTGTTTTTCCTCCAATCCCATATGCACGACTCATCCACATCAAATTTTTCTCCTGCTGCACGGTTATCTTTCACCTCTGCTTCACCCACGATTTTTAATTTTTCCGACACTGTGAAGGAACGCAACTTCTTACGGTTCATCTTGCAATCTCGCATCTACGAATCACCGAAATAAACAATCCAATTATGATGCCACCTATCACTATCCCTTTAATCCAGGGAATCCCACAATCAGAAACAACACACAAGAAACTAGAAAGTTATCAAGTTCAAAACTAGTAAAAACATAATAGGTACAGATGAACTAGTAAAAGGTCAGAATGTAATTAAAAGACAAATCCAGTAATAGTTAAATGTCGTTAGTATGGCATCTAGATACAACATTAATATGCACAAATTTTTGGAAACCATAAAAAGAAAATTATAAAGAAATTGTGTAAAAATAATTATAGAATTAGAAGGAAAAAAAAGAATTTTTATTTAACAATTGCAGAAATTAAAAACAATATAAAATATACAGGAAATGCCACGTGCTGTGTGAAAAAGCGGTAGTAAAAAAACCTGCAATAGTTGATCAACATCATTAATATTAAATGACTATGCACAATGTTCATTAACACAAAAAGAATAATTAACTGTGTGCAACACTGGTATTGAAACTGTGTCAGTGGTTGCCTTTTCTGGTGCAGTTCTCTTTTTCATGCTGCTGTCTGCTGATACGCATGTGCAGCATGCCACATTCCATGCTCTGCCCAAGGTTTGTCAACAATTGCAATTTAAATCTCACTCTTTTTTTCCCCATTTCGGTTCACTCATTAATCGTTCCTGCATAACTGGGGAGCTTTTTTTGTTTAAAGTGCATTGCACCCGTAAATACATTTATATGTACTTAATTATAACAACAATTAAAAAAAAATTACAGCAAAATGTCAGCTAAGGCAATTTCATATGCTCCATATTCTCCATGTTTTCACATTTTATTTTTATTGGACTTTATTTCTCATCAGCAGCGAAATATACAACTTCATTAAAAAACTAGGAAAGGAGTTGGCCGTGGCCCTGTCCCAGCATCGCCCTGGAGCAATTTCAGGAAACTATGGAAAACAGAAATCAGGACAGTCGGGGTAGAGGCTCAAACACAGGTCCTCCAAGATGTAAGACTAATGTGTTACACTTACACCACCTCATTCGATACTTGCAGTGTTGGGAACATTACTGCACTAGGGCAGGCCTAGATGTACTGTGAGACCCATAATATAACAAAGCAGTGAGGAAGCTTTCTTAGAGTATTCTTAGTGCAACTTTACCAGATTTATTTCACTACTACACAGGCAGTATCACATGGCTGATTAACCACTCCTTGCCAAAACAATAAGTTTGTCTGGTGCCTAACTAGACTTCATCACAGTCAGCCAGATACTTCATATATCTATAGTTTATTTATGGAAAAGTAAGCACTTTTGAAGCTCTGGTTATTTTTTTCCTTCCAAACAACTCTTACACTTTAGTCACTTTTTAATTTCAGTATATGTAATGAACATAGTACAAGATTTTGTTGAACTCATAGGTTAACATTTGAGAACAAAATAAAATATATTTCTTAATTAGACAAGACAGTCATCCAAATGCATCATATTGTACAAACTAACAAAATCGTGAATATCATATTTTACCTTTCCATTTTCACTGACAATAATATCAGAGCTATTCAATTCCCAAAACCAGCTATAGTCAACAGGCAAAGGGCTAATATTCTCTAACACAACAGCTTTGCAGATGTTGGTTCCAACCAAAATGCAGCCCAAGTCAATGTCAGAAATTACTTTCACATTGGCAAAGTTGATTTCCCCTCTCAGAGGAAATTTCACCTGAAAAATGAGAAACAGCAACACTAAATTTTCAGAAATATAGCAGATAGTACAATGTACAAACACGTAATACAAATGTTACACACAATAATTTAGTAGAAAATAGATGAATAAATGTACAGTTTCTATTGGCTTGTTTAGCAGTCTAACTACATAATGTGCTGTGAAATGTTTAACATACACTCATGAGCACACACATCACTAACTGTGGGTGAGAGTACATTGTTATAGACACACAAAAGACAGCAAAATCACTTCTAACGAGAGCATTTATAAAACAACATTTACATGAAACATATCAAATTACTCATTTGAAAATTGGGAAATAAGAAGACAAAAAGAATGTTCCTGTTTACTGACGTGCAAACAGTGTTCATAGAACAAATACCGGTAACATGCAATTATTATTGGGATACGAATGTTACAGAAAAATGTAGGGCTAGGATACATGCATACAAACTTTTCTGTGGGAACACAACCACAATGCTTTAGGCGCGATTCACACAGAAGAGACATGGCGGGGACGTGAGGCGGAGATGTGTTTCAATTTCAAGTTGCTTCCGTATAAACTAATGTGACAATGCAGACAGGTGCGGCGGGGCGAGGTCATGCTACTTCCAGGTTCGTGCCATGTCATTCTGAAGTCACGAGTAACTCGGCAAAACAAGTGGCATGGCAACGGCTACAAACGACTGTATCATGTAAAGTTAAAAGCAATAATTAAAAGTAAATTAAACAAGTTATTCATTCTTTAGGTTTAGGTACACAGAGGTTGCACCTCAATACGTATCTATATACAGTAATTTCAAACTGTAACTTCATGTAAATTATACAGTGCATGTTTACTTTTTGTAATGCCTGCCTTGAATTGTTTTTAAAATAGTTTTCTTTACAGTAATTGGTTTATGTTATCCAATAATTTATACAAATATTAAGGTATTTACATATGGATCATTCTGAAGCAAACCACACATCAATATCGCAACTCGTTGGACATAATGGGCTAACTGAAAACCAATGCATTGCCTTTTCACACTTTAGGGATCAAATTTTGAAAATTTCACATTTTAGACAATTGTACAAGAATCCAATAGAAGTGAAATCACAATGATAACCCATTGGGGTTAAAGCTAAATCAACTATTTGTTAATTTTTGTTTACTTTCAGTCCTTCACACTACTGACACATGAAATTTAGAAAAACCCTGAAATTTGTATACTGATATTAATGTCATTTATGTCTTCATCGTGAAGTAAAAAGCAGCTATATATTTTTACAGGTTCAATAGCTATCAAGGACATTCTAAAAACACCAAAGAAAAAAAAAACCTTTATCACATTTTAAACTATTTTTATGAATGTGCCATGGATGTGAAAAACAAATAGTAGCCCCCTGCATTCAAGATATATCTACACCTAAACGGAGTCAAATTTGGATGGAAAAAAAACAACCGTAAATGTTATTTTGGGGTACAATTTACATAATAATCACTTAGAAGCAACGTACACTTCAAATGTCCTGATTACTTCATTACCTACATACAGAGTTATAATCAAAAACACTTTTTACATCTTTCACCCCTACAGCAATTGTATAGGTATTCAATTAAAGTAAAAATCATAACAATTGCTTTAAACATTTTCTAACTTTTCACTCCGTGGGAGTAAACTTTCAAAAAATCCTGAAAATACTTCATTTATCTATTCAACATTTTGATAAACTTCGTAATTTGAAGAGTTTCCTAGATATTAAAGAATAATTAAAAACACAATTCACGTCTTTTCACCACCTTAATTGTTGAATTTCAAACAATCCTGAAATTACCCGATATGCATTTTTAAAAGTGTAGAATTAAATTATAAATCACAGCAATAGTCTGTCGCATTCGAGCTATATTGACAATTCAGAAAACACCCTTCATCCCTACTCTTCCTTTTAGGGGTCGAATATAGCAACCCATCATCAAAATTTCATACTTCTAGATCCAACATTTTGGGCTGTGGCTTGATATGTCGGTGAGGGAACCTTCTTCTACAAAGAGATTATAACACAAAAAGCATATAGAAAGTTGCATAGAAAAGTTAATTGTATACTACAATGTTATTTTTTTTAAACCTTTGCTTCTTCAGCATACCAGAACAGAGAGAAGCTAAATCAAATACATACTTTATAAAAACATGTTATTAATTTATAAATATGTATACACAGCCCACGAGTACAATATCTGTACTAATTACAGTAACGATTTTAGAAAACATTTCTAAAATGTATATTTACCATATTTAACTTACGTACCAAAACAACTGATAAAAATGCAGGGGTGCGTACAATACACAGAAAATAGGAAAAATAAATACGTGGAAAAAAGCTCTGTGGTTGGTCAAGAAGAAAGGGTGAGAAGGCGAAGTTGTAGTTGTAAACTGACAGTTGTCGAGAATGGGAGCCAGACAAAGAGAGAATGTTCTCACCGCCAAATTCCTCCATCATTACTCCTCTTCCTTTTCTTTTTCTCCCCCTTCCCCTCCTCCCTTGCTCTGTTCTAACCATAGCTGCTAAAAACCTTAATTTTTGTGTTTGTCCTTATCCACGTTCCTGTTCAAAGTGTTAATGTGAACACAATACACGGGTTAAAAACTTGCCTGATGATGGACAGAAGTTTACTAGGTTTTACACAGGTACTTCTAAATTGTCCGTTAAAAAATACGTTGCTTGGAAATTTGACGTGGGAGAAACGAAACTTTGTAGGTGGCAGGCAGAGACAATATAAGTTAATTTTGACGCCTCCTAATTAGCTATCATTCCATTGGGAAAGAAAGGAAGAAAAAATTTCATTATTGATCTGTCTAATCATATCGTTTCGTGATCAGCTATCATTCCATGGGAAAGGAAGGAAGAAAATCAGTGTCATTCTTTTTTTCTTTATTCCCTCCCCTCCCCCCCCCCTTCCTCACAACCTACCAGGAGCCAGAGAAAAAAACCAAGCTTTCTGCTGTCATGGCATGTTATCTCAGGAGTTAGGCAGTATCTTACAAGTATGGGGAAATAAGGGGGGGACATGCTGGAAGCAGTTGGCCCCAGCAGAGTAAGAGAGGGAGGGAATGTTGTTCAGCCACACAAACGCGCGTGAGGCGAGGGCTGGCAGGCAGCAAACAACCTTGGCAGAGAGACAAGCCACAACCCTCCTACCCCTGGCTCCCCGTCCACCCTCTTCGCCATCACACTCTCAACCAGTGTAAATGTTATCTTTCATCTCTCTTTTACATGTTGCCAGCCACATTTTCCTTTCTTCCCCCCTTGGCCATTCCATCATAGCCTCCCACGTGCTGCTTCACCGGCTCGCTCGGCTCATCCTCCAGTGTTTTTTACGTACTAACAAGGCACTCAAAAATTGTTATCCCTGTTAACTTGTTGCAAAAATCGTGGTGCACACTATTCACAAGGGTGCACTATACACGAGTATATACGGTATACTTATTGTCAGGTAACACACAACCAATTTTTTCTCAATTTTTAAAACCTGTTACAAAGAAAGTAAAGACTTTCTACTTAAATATTCAAAATCCAACTAACCTTTTGTGGATGTTCTTCAAAGTGTACATGTATGAAGCCTTCCACCACTTTAGAGTGTCGATCTTCTGCAAATGCTGGGTCAAAATATACTGTCAGTTCAGTGGTTGACAATCCTTCCATACGTAATGTTGTGTCAGTGTATAAGATATCTCCTTTGACAATCTGAAATGGATGGTCCACTTTCACAACAACAGTTAATGAAAGGACTGATTGGTTTGTCAACTTCACAGATTCTAGAATAAAAACATTACATTTCTGAGTTGTCCTATAATGTTCTTAGACTTACACTGTATGTACCTGATTTTATAGGTAATTAAGTACAGTAGAACCTCAACTATCCGGGACTCGATTATCCTATTTGAGGATTATGTACATTATTTTATCAAGCAAATTTATTTTTACAATATAACAATTTTTTTTAATGTACCTGTGAAACTCTGGTAACTTCACAAGTTTACGTCTATATTTTCGGTTAATCATTCGCAATTGTGTTTATTAACATACTGTATAAAGTAAGGCACACTTGTTTTCACTCATTTGAGGCAGTAGTCTATTTTAATCTGAACAAACTGTCCTCTCCTGCGCGCTTGTCCATGTGAGCGGAGTGTACATTCGTACGTAGCAGCGAGGCGACAGCACACGTGCGTTGTGCGCAGCTTTGTTTATAGTTCAGCATGAAAGCACACATGACAGTTGATGGATTAAGTGGTAGAATTTGGCGGGCAGTAGCACTGTTGTAAAATATTAATGTTCGGAATCATGTCGGGAACTGCACAAAAACTTAAGCGAGTGGTATTAACCATACACAGTGAAATTTAAATTATAGAACTGTTTCATTGCGGAAAAACAATTCCAAAACTTGCAGAGAAGTATGATGTGTAAAACATTACAGCACAAGCCATCATAAAAAAATTGTGAAAAAATTTTTCAATTTGCTTAAACAGCAGACAGTTCAAATGGCTTGGATAAACGCAACACAATGAAAGAATAGACTTTCAGCAGCCTAGACTCCTGTTTATTAAAATGGTTTCAAAAGAAGACGGCAGAGGGCGTGCCGATTACGTGATTACACTTTCAGTCGCAAATCAAAACAAATGGCCCATATTTAGGATAAAATTTACCATTCATAATTTTAATGGGCGTTATATATGTGACACAGGGCACTTTTGCCTAGCAGCGACACATGTGCTGCTTGTCGATCAATACAACTGAAGCACGCATCTAGATCCTTTCTCTCGTCAGCAAGACTCAGGCAGAGAAAACTAGCACCTAGGTACCGCAGATTTGTGTGTGCCGCAACTCGTCTAGTAGAAAATAAAAAACTTGAAATCTGAAAAAGAATTAATAGAACTTTTTATTAACAATTACAATTACAAATTTTCTTATTTGCGTGCATGTATAAAAGCAGCATAAATAATTAATTTTTTTCGATTGAGCACTATATTTACTAGAAGTAGCAGAATAGCTGGCGGCTGGCCGGGCGGCAGAAACAGCGTACAAGCATGCGATGACCTTGCAAGGTGAGGCTGTTGGTTTAGTCCAGTGTTGCCAAGTAGCGCACGGTGGGCAGAAACTGCTGCTTGCTTTGTCCGCCGCAGTACGTTGAGAATTATTTCGGCGTCTATGCGCCACATAAAACCACTTACTTTATGCCTTCAGCTTAATATTTTTATGGTAAAGGATAAATACATATTTCGGCTAGGAGTTAATAATTTTTTTTTGCAAGATATTGTACCTTCAAAATCATGACTCGTTTTATGTGTGAGGTCGTCTTTAATGGTGACGAATACAGAACAGTACGCTAAAATTTTTTTTTATTAAAGTTGTGTTTCAGAGCATACGCCTGACTGACGTGCAGCAGCTTTATAATTGCAGTGACTGGTACGTGGTAGCAGATAAGATAGCAACAACTCCCATTGATAATAACCACGTCCGAGTCATGGCACCAGATAAGATAAACTAATGACTCGATCAACCGTGAAATTTGATTATTACTGTCTCGTCCCATGCATTATCGCGGATAAATTTAGGTTCTACTGTACTCTAAGCTAAACACATACACAAGCAGATAAAATCAAGGTACAGTAACCAATTATGTATATGGAAAAATTATTTATCATATTATGTAACTACAAAATCTTCACAAAATATTCATTTCCACACAAAACAGTGCACTACTTATTTAGAGTAATTTTCTGAAACAATCTAGTCATTAGCTGAGAGCTACTTATCTTCAAAAGTATTTTTGAAATCAGAACAAAAAATAATAATACGTACCTGTCAATGCTTTTGGCACATTTTCCAAAACATTGATAGAGAACACAATATCTGGCTTGGAAAAAACAACTAGTGGATCCACAAAGTTTGCCATAATAGAAGAAGCAAATAATAGCTGTGGTTTACCAATAGAATCAATTACAGCAAAGCAATATAATTTCTCTTCAACTGTTTCTACCCTGAAAAATTTTACACAAATACCTTTTTTAAGACAGTCCTAAACCAAACCTTCAAAAAATCCACTATCATCTGTATCTTAAACAGAATCAAATTACAGTAGAAACCTGATATTATAACTGTCTTGTTTCTTAAAAATACTATCATAAAATCACTGTTGTAAAATCATAACTAAACAATTTTTACTCAAAAACTATTTTAAAAAATTAAAAATATATATGTACATAACTGGATATTATTCATTAAATCTGTGTTTCACTGACACAGGTTTAAACAAACATAATTGTAGAGTTATACTATATTCTAAAGACATCTAGTCAGCTGTATATGCATAATGGGGGTTAATCTGACTGTTAAGTGTAATAGATAGTACCAATTCACTATAGGCAAAGGTATGATTTTTCGTGAAATTATTGCACTTAATGTATTTTATAGAAACCAGCCCGTGATTAGCAAGCTGTACAGATCAATCATATAAAAGGCAGTCCAATAAGCACATAAACGTGATCTTTCTCTTGGGCACACTAAACATAATAACTATTTTAATTTAATGCTATCATGTTGAATTACAAATAGTATTTACTGTCAGTGTTGTTGAATTAAGACTAACATATTTACCATCAATAGCTAAAAGCTTATTAAACTGTACCAACCTCACATAAAAAATAGGCAGCTAACAGAGTAAGACAAAACAATTGTAGCAATGACAATATAGCAGCAGCATTACTGTATATTTACCTATTATTTCCTGTTAAACATTCTTGAAGGATAATGTTATGAACACGGGCTGTTGAGCTCATTACCTGAATCCCTGTAGATCAGGCATTAGTGGCTGTTTTTTTTTATGTAAATGTAAGGGTCTTGCAATCTCATATATTTCAAAATTCACATTTAGAATATTTAAAATTTTATAGCTATTTATGATTTTTCAGCCAAGAAACAATTTTTTTTTTGTTAGGTTCCAGAAGGATTACAAGTACGAGAGGGTTACACTCAGGTGTGGTGGTGACTGAATAATTTTACTGTGTAGAGCACTGCAATATATATTCGCTCACCACCAATTTGCATTAAGCTAATTATGAGAATTTCTAAAGATAGGACGTGTCTATAGGACAGTAACACAAAATTAAGAATGTTGTGATTTGGGAGTGCAAATATAAGATGTGCATGCACACCAGCAGTCTTTAAAAATCTTTTAACCTTTTTTCTGATAATATGAACTAGCAAGATGCAATATTATTACAAACTAAAGAAGTCTTTTGGACATACACCATTGCAGCAACTGCGTATGTCCAAAATACTTCTTTAGTTTGTCACTCGCCCCCACTGCAAGATTCAGTCAAAAATAAGTGTTATTATTAGCTTAAAAGAAATTTTCAGGAAAAGAAACTATTTTAAATTTCAGTTTTTTATCGTGAATCTTGTTTGCTGCTATATGCACTGGAATTATATTTTCTGTGACCTTGAAGTACAAGTGCCACTGAAATACAATAAATTTATCACAATTTATTATCGTGTTTACATTTAACATTTAACCAGCGTTTTGTACTAAAACTTACCTTTCACTTGTTGCCTTTATAATCAATACAGTTCTCCTTTCTGGTAACAAATTCATTTTTGTGGGCATTATTTCAAAATGAGATCTGAAAAATAATTGCAACTGAATAACTTGCAATGTACACAAGTCAGAACAAAATTAATGTCCAAAATATTATGTAGTATACTACAAGGCAACAGCAAGTAAAGGTGTTTATAATATGACACAAGCTGGCATAATGTTTGCACAGTTTCCTTGATATATTTGTAACATTTTATAGTTCCACTTTGTTGTGATTTTGGTTATATTTATTGTTTACAATTGTTTTCACACTAATTGGCCAGTTTTGTCTGCTAATAGCAGCTTTACCTGCTCTCTAGTATGGTAACCGTGAGTAGATTGAGAAGCTGCTCTCATGACTTACTGAACAATTGAAAACTTAACTCGGGTTACTGTTTTCATGCCTCCAACTTACATTTTGTGATTCCCACCCTACCTTCATGACTTATTAAAACCAGCTAAAGTTTCTTAAGAAATTATCTGCTGAATTGATTACCATGACGGACGAGTTGGAATTGTGCAATATTTTTCACGCTACATCAAACTGAGTGTTGTAGGCTGTTGTGTAAATTCGAGCTAACTCTTTAGTCTTTATTGAAATTACTAATTTGTGTTTGGTTCTAATCTTACATGTCCAATCTCATTATAAAAACATAATGTACAATATTCAGCAAGGCAGAGCTTCAACAACAAACCAGGATAATTTAAAATGAACAACAGGAGAACCCCAATTAAACAAAATGTCACGATTCCCAAAAATCTTTTCGCTAAATCTACATTTCGCAAGATCAAAGTTAGTCAGATATGGAACCCCGGGTCACAATTACCAAAAATCTTGTCACTAATCCATGTTTTGTTAGATCCAAGTTCGTACAATCAGGGTTCTACTGTGCTACAAACAACACTTGATTATACTGAGAGAAGGGTGCAATGGTAAAGCTTAGGATTGATAGATTTCCACTGCTTCAGTTCCTAGCTCTGGCCATCTTGATTTCAGCATTCAATGGAAATTGCTCCAGAGGAGTGCTAGGATAGTTCCTTAACAGTGGCCATGGCCTATTTCCCTCCCAGTTTCTGGAATTGTGTACAGTTGTGTGTAACAGTCACTAATGATTTCTCTGTCCACATTCCAGCTTGTCTACCGCAGATTTAAAAAAATTACTTTTTAAATTTTTATGATGGCAGCAATTTCATCACCCAGACAAGTAATTTTTGAAATTTTAAGGAGCATAGCAGATTATCTGCACTTCGATTACACATGCTGTGACAATTTTATAGTTTCGGAGTAATTTTTCTGGTTTGTTTTTTATCTCGTTTGGTAATTTTTATTTTGGCTTATATTTTGTATATTTATTGATGTTTTGTTGCTCTTTGTTTATTATTCAGTGCAGAGTACATAAGAGTTGTTATTTTTAAGTAATATTTGTGTTGAATGGTTTCCCTAAATTTTCTGAATTTATTTTTAATTCTGAAGATTCTGCACATAACCTGTATAGCTACTGTTGATGATGCGTCGCCGAACTCAGACTTGTTTACTTGCTTATAAATGAAGCCAGGAGATGGGGATAGTGCCTGCTAGCTGGCCTGGCTTGCCTGCCAAGAGGTATTCATGTGATGACTACCTAGCAGGGCAGACGATTGCTGCCTGGGTTGTTGAAAACACCAGTGGACAAAGTTTTCTGCTTGCTAAATCTGTGCACTCAAGGTGTTTGACTGCTTCTAAATTGTATTGATTGTGCTACAGATTTTCCTGGTGAATATGACATTTGCAAGGTTGCGTGGCATGAAGATTTTGAGACTTCATCTAATTGCATTGGTGGTCTCTTTAGTTGAAAGTTGGAAAGCTGCATTCACAAACAGTCGAGACACTCCCAGGAATTTGGGTGATTCGTTAACTAGGTGGTGAAATAGCCATATTGACTTCCTGAAAAACTATACATTTTGAACTTGACTTATTATTCTTCTTCAAAACTGTTAATTTTGAACTTGACTTATTCATCCTTTTACCAAATGAGTTGTTAGTACCATCTCTGTAGAGCATTTACGTGAAGGTCTTCACTCGATTTCCGAGAAATAGTCTATAAGATCCAAAATAATTTGTGACAATAATAATAGTGCACCATTCTGATCACACTAGCTGTTGCACTCCACAATCTCGATCACCGCTTCCTGCTACTACAGCCACAGTTCAACCAACACCACGTCCTCTACAGGTCATCCATGATGATCATCGTCGTAGTCATCGACTGGTCCCGCAGGTCGTGCAGGACCGCACCCGGGCTGCGAGGTAGATAATGTCGGTGCTCGGGCACACTTACTCCGACTAGACGAACTCTGGCCTGACAAAGGTGTGTAATGCAGCCGTGTCCACCAATGTCGTAGTATCGCACCCGTTGACACCCACTTGGACGCACAGTAGTCTGTGTGACTCAGGTATGAGGAAGTGCGCATCACCGGCTCTTGTTGGTTACACATGGGGCAGTCTGTGTGCCAGTGCTACGCAGTTATTTCACATGTTCTACACTGGGGAGGGTCCCCTTGTACTTGCTGTGCCTATTTTTGGGGAAGAATTTTGATCTATCTCAGTCCTGTGTTTCATTCTTCCTCCCACTAATGCCTTGTCCGCTTAGCATGGCTCGCAAAAGATGGTAGTGCCCGTTCAGCCAGTAACATGGTTACTGACAAATTTGCAAAGCATTTTATTCCATCACACCACAAATATTCATTAGTTTATTAATTGGGGATATGCAGCATCATCAATCTGTCGTGGATCACCACCTTCTCGGAGTTCTTTTGCAGACGGCACTACCACCCACGTCAATCGAGAAATGCCCAGCAGAGCTCACCGCATTCCAGCACGTCCCTGTACGTGCTCTCCAAGCGGGTGAACTCTGACCTGCCTGCCAGATAAATCCATCCCAACACAGGCTAGCCCAGAGCTTACTTGAAATTTTAAAAACCAGCACTTTTCTGTACGTGCTTCCAAGCAAGAGAACTACGACCAGCCTGTCAGATAAATCCCATTCTAAGAGTCTACTTGAGATCTTAAACATCCAAAATGGCAAAACATATGAAAAAGTTACTAAGAAAAGTTGCTCGAAATTAAATTAACTTTAAAATGAATCCAAACACGATACGACTCAGACAAAATTGACACGTAAAATTTAATACTTTTATCTTGCCTTAACAGTTAAATTTTAAATTTTGAATAAAATTTTATTGTTAATTTCTCTACTTGCATCCCCAATTAATATGTTGGACCCTGCCGTATACACCTTTATACTTGGTTAAGTTGGCCTACTTAAATTGTTATAAACAATAAAAAAAATATTAATTAATGAAGACAAAAACAAATTGAAATTACTATATGATAAGAGGCCAAGTAAGTGCTATGTGCCAGTGCACGTCACAAGCCGATAGTGCCTTCTCCACAAACTACGCGACGTCAACGCACAGCTGCAGTCTCACGAATAGCTGCAGTGGTGCCGACATTAACCGGGCGATTATCTATAACGCCTGCCGAGTGTCCGTATCATGCTGTATGCGTCAGAACAGATGTATTTTCCGCACGATGAACCTCTCTACTGACTCGCCCTCTTTCTGTTGTTTACCGTAAAACTCTGCCATACAGCACTCCATCACCTGTTCCTGTGTGAACCATGCCTTAAGGCCTGCAGCCAAATCTGTCCACGTTGCATATGGATGGTTCCAGATGTGCCACCACTCATGTGCACTGTCCCAGAGTTGTTTACTAACTCTCTCCAACCATTCTTCCGCCGGCACACCATACCGAGCTTATCGCTCCGCACAACAGTGAGTGAACCTGACAAGATGCTAGAGTATTGTCCCACTGAACTCTTGGAATGACACCTTCTGTAGTGGTGGTCAATCGAGTATGCAGATCTCTACCTCAGTTTTCTCCGTGCTTCCCCATGGCTCGCGTCCTTATGATGCCTGTGGTGCAAACCTCATGGCGACTGCCTTTGTGGTGCACAACTCACATGTAAATACTCCGTTTCCGAATGACACTAGCTCTCCTGCTGTTGCGCAAGACCTGTGATGGGCTGTATTGCACTTCACGCATGTGAATACTGTGAGGGTCTGTCACACGCATAGTTACACCTCACACACTTCACTCGTGTCCTCTACCGGACCATTCTAAATGCTTGCCTGTGTTTCCCTGTTAATTTTGCCCTATAGCTCGGTGCACGTGCACCCTACTGTGCCAAAACATTTGCGGACTATGAAGTCAATGTTACGGGGTAACGTCCACACATCCACACTTCTCTACTAGTCCCGATGCCATTATGGAGTAATGGTGAGCACACACACAGTATAGTACCTGATTCCATTGGATATTTCTCTGCTGTCACGTGGTCAGTCTCCAATGCTGCTGGCATGGCCTAAGATGGTGGGCGGAAGTATACTGACCCACGTGGTTCCTGCACCCACGGTGGAGGCTCACCAAGATGAAATTTGGTGCAATTTCTTCGCCAAAAGCGTTGGCCGCCAACTGACACTGTGGTGTCCTGAGGTGTAAGGTAATAGTGAAAATACTGGTGATGGGCTTCTGTGGCTGTACTTAGGACGGTGTCAATGCTTACCCTCTTCTGCTCCTTGTCCAAGCCAGGAGCACGCCTCACACACTCACACATGCATGTACTTATGAAAAGAAAGAGACTTATGCTCCAGACATTTACTCAGTCACATTTTCATACGACGGTTAGGTTACAAATTTACACTGCCGTTCTAAACTTTCCTCAGCATTCTACAACAGGGGTGTGACTATACATAAGCACAGTAATTAAAGTTTCTCCAGACGGGAAGGTGTGTACGAAGGAAGGAGAAATAAAAAGGTTCCAGAATAAATTAGGCTAGCAGGAAGACGATCAGTTGAGCAAAAATAGGTAGCTCCCTCGCATAAACACAACCAGCCACACTGAATGCTGAAGAACTGGGGCTAGCGTTGTGCATGCTGGCCATGCTATGCACATGCGGGCAACTTTACCATAGCATAATGACCAAATTCAACATAATACTGTATATACTCGTGTATAAAGCACCCTCGTGTATAGTGCACACCACAATTTTTGCAATAAGTTCCAGGGAAAAAAATTGAAGTGACTTGCTAGCATGTAAAAATATTCATAGGAGTAAGAGACCATGAAGCAGCGCCAGGGAGGTTATGGAGGATACATCAGGGGGGCAGGAAGGAAGGAAACGTGGTTGACAACAAAGGAAAGAGAGAGAAAAAATAACATTCACACAGGCTAGAGAGTGACGTGAAGAGGATGGAAGAGAGACTGAAGGAGTGGGGGAGCCGGTTGTGGTTTGCCTTACCCTTGTATGCAGTTATTTATAAATAGCCTGCCAATGTCACTTGCTGCATGCCTGCAGCCAGCTCACACGTGTGTGTGTGTGCATGTGTGTGTTCATGTGTTAGCATGTGATGTGTGTGTGTCGCACGCTCATGCACACCTACACAGCACTCCCCCTCTCCCTCTGGTTATACTGTGTGTTTGCGCTTCCAGTGTGTCCCCCTCCCTCCTTCCCCTTCGAGATAATGTGCCATGACAGCAGAGAAGGCTTGCCTTTTTTATTTACTGTCCAGAGCTGAGAAGAAAGAAAGGCTCAGGAATGCGGCAGGGGGGTGGCTACAAGCAGAGGACTGTAGGGCCCCAACCACCACCTTGTCTTGGTTTCCCTTTCCCTTGAAAGGCAGGGGGGGAAGAACAGTGTTGTCCTTTTTTATTCCTTTCCTTCCTTTCCTTGGAAACATGGTTATCAGGAGACGTCAAAATTAACTTATATTGCTTCCGCCCACCCACGAACTTTCCTGCCACGGTAAACAAAACTAAATTGAGTTTTAGCAGCGACAGTTACAGCAGAAAATACGTGTGGAGGGGGTAGAGAAAAAGGAAAGGAAGTGTAGTAATGACGGAACCAGGTGGTGAGAAACATTCTCTCTCTCTCTGCCTCCCATGCTTGACGCCTGCCAGTTTACAACTCAGCCTTCTCTCCCCACCCCCCTTTTTTTCTCGAGGCGGCTTTTTTTTTCTATTTTCCATCTATAGTGCGCACCCCTGAATTTTTATCAGTTGTTTTGGAATAAAAGTGTGCATTATACACGAGTAAATACAGTGTATGAATGTTTTTGTGTATTAATTATAGTGTTAAACGGCAATACGTGCATTTATAATTAAAGTCTGGAAGTTTATTTGCGAAACAAAGTAACTTTGTGCCAAGAGACAGTATTTCCTTTGTGTAAGTGTGGCAAACCTGTAGGATCAGTCAGCTTCATGCAGCCCGGCGGCCATTTTGCTAACTGTACTTTCAGCCCTCCTCAGGGGTATATAAGGTGGGTGCTGCGCTCAGTTAGTCAGTCGTCAGCAGCTCGGCCTTCGGGCCAGGTCATCCTGGCACTCCTGAAGGAGTTCGCTGGCAGCTCACTGGGCTCCCGACTCTCGGCAAACACACACACACAGTCCTACCCTGGGGCTGGCTTCTTGCAAAGGGAGCTCCCCAATCCCGAAGCTGGCTTCTTGCCTCAGGGAGCCCTCCACTCAACCACCGAGATTGACTTCTTGCCTAAGGGAGCCCTCCATTCAACCACCGAGATTGACTTCTTGCCTAAGGGAGTCCCTCACACCCAACCCTACCTACTTTAGGGACATGTCAAGAGGCAGGGACAAAAATGGGCTGACACGCACATCTCCCACGCCGTGTATTGAATAAGGAAACACACCCTAGTTAATGCCAGTTTTTAAAGTATTAGTATACACTTCCCGGCCTCATAAACTAACCTTTGGAAAAAAATCACTAGCCGTTACTGTAAATAAGTCAATATTAACAACAGTTACATTATTGTTTGTATGGTTGGTAGCAAATAATTGCATGTAGTTCCGTGTATTTTCTTATTTGAATACAGCATTAGTGAAACAACATCAAATGCAAACAACCTCTCTGTATTTAGAATACGTACTTTCAAATGTTTATTTCAGTTCTTATTGACACACCAACTGACTGTATAATTTTATTTAATTACCGCAAGCACAACGCGATGCAACCGAGCAGATTGTCATTGGCACACGCCGCTAATTCTTCGTGTCACAGAGGTAGTTTAAAGTTCCACCGACAGATGGCATCAGAGTTAGGTTTTCGCTGCTTCGCCAAGCTTCGCTTGGAAGCGAATTGCGTCATTCAGTTTGTTTGTCCGTTGTGTAATGAATAGGGGTTTCTGATAAACACATTCAACAGTACTATAAGTGACTGTTTATGAATATCATTGGTAAATTATGTGAAGTCATTAGTAATGTAAGTTGTTTTGTTTTATGATTGCCAGCTTGAGTATCTGGAAATAGAAACAGCATTTTTTTCCTGTTACACACATTAAGAAAATACGTTATTTGTTGTTTCTCTTTACGTGCATCGTCGTCGTTCATTGCAGTATGTTGAACAGAACTTGAATACTTGAGTTGCAAGTGTCGTGTGTTTTTAGTGGAGGTTTTAATTTAAAAGTTAGAATATACTGTGCATGCATTTACGAGGTTCGTAATGTTAATAGCGCCGTTCGAGTAGACACAGAGAAACCAGTGTTATAAGACGTTTACTCGCAAGTATTTATAACTACAATTACTACTGAGTATAGCATATTCAGCACTCGTACATTTAATGAGTAGATATTGTAGATAACATTTATCAGAGCAGTATAATGTAAATGTAAACATTGTACAAGCCTATGTAAATAAAAGCACATGGCAATGTTGATGTTTACATGCAGCGGAAAGATATAAACTGGCAGAAAATAGAAATTAATCAGGGCTCTTTTGAATGCTCATTTTATTCAGAATCACCAATAGTAACCTTTCCCTGGGTTCAGAGAGATCGCCGTATAATTACCAGTAACCCTGCATTCGTTGTTAATCAAGTACTATCGACGGCAGCAGCACCTAAAGTAAAAGAGGCTATTAAGAATTGAAAACCTCTTTGGATCAAAGATATGATCGCCACACAGTTTTGGCCACAAGTAAGGCCTTAGTTTGGCCCAGTATTTCAACGGGCCGGAGCGTCACGTAAAATTGTATGCATCATAACATGTCCTGTGGTAATTTGTATAATATATTACCAAGCTGTCATATCGTAATTGTCATATCCTGTTTTCGAATCTCATATTGAGACTCCAGTGTTGTAATGTATGTCATCAAATTGTGACTGACTCAAACACATGTTGTAAACCATGTACCCAAGAAGTGTTATATTCATCATGCTGTGACAAGTACTGTAACTTGTGTTTATGAATATAAATGCCCTATGAAACTGAATCACTTTGCATTTCTCCTTTTATGAGATCTCTTTGTGTACCAATCCCTTGATATCCAACACAAAGCGAGTGATATCTGCCTTGTCCTCTATTAATGTAAAGATAACAATACCCTGCGCTAGTGAGTAGAACTTGTCCTTGTTGGCTCACCCAGTAGTCATTCACTGGATCAAGTATAACTCTATTACAAACTACTCCAGAAGATCCACACCGATCTCATGCTCTTTATCCTAAAGATCGTCAAGATACACACACTGCACACATTCAGCAATCTTGCTTGCAATCCAGCCCGTCTAGTGCAGTAGGATTCGCGTCAATGTCAAGCAAAAAAAAATTTGGGTTTTTGCTGCGGCATTTACAGCAGAGTTGTGGATGGGGGGGAGGGGCAAGAAAAAGGAAAAGATAGAAGAGTAATAACGGAGGAACCGGGCGGTGAGAATATTTTCTCTCTCTTCCTCCCACTCTTGGCACCCGCCAGTTTACGACAACAACTCCGCCTTCTACCTCCCCCCTTCCTGTCGCTGCCTTTTCTCAATGTATTATTTTTCTGTTTTTTTCTATTTTCCATGTATAAAGCGCACCTCTGAAGTTTTATAAGTTGTTTTGGAATAAAACTGTGCACTATACACAAGTAAATATGGTAACTAAACCACGGTTTCCTTATTGAGATTAGTATATGTAGGCCACTTGGGCCTTGTGCGTGAAACACGTAAATAATAACAATATCACTTAAAAATTACGTACATCCTAATTCAAGCACATTTAAACAACTCAGGTAACCTTCAGTTCTAAAGGATGCCGCACTGATGTTTAAAAAATTGCACCTGCACATCTCCTCTGAAAACAACAGACATATAACTGTTGATAAGGCCGTGAATCATCCCTGGCTGTTAACTACTTAGTTCTTATGTACATGCGGCTAAAGAAATGGAAGGGAGGCGGCAGAGTACTGCATCTTGGTTCCCTTTCTGACCTTCCGCTCCTACCTAACTCCTCTCGGCGTGCTTGCACGTCAGGATATAGCTAGGGCCAGAGGAGGTACAATGAAAAAATTAAAAAAAAACACACACACATGCACACGCACATGCACACACAACACACATAACACACACACACACACAACACCACACACACAACACACACACACAACACACACACACAACACACACACAACACACACACACACAACACACACACACAACACACACACACAACACACACACACACACACAACACACACACACACACACAACACACACACACAACACACACCTCCAAACCATTTTCTCACATTTGGCCCACCTCAAATGCTTCCTGATCAGAATGTCTTGTTAAGACCTACAAACAGGTTGAATCGATGGTCGCTTGTGCGATACATCAATTTTTTCAAAAAGATGACACCATGAGTATCTGCAACACCTCCAGAAGCAGGAAAAATGGAGTAAATTTTTAGATGAATTTTACTAAAGATGTTCTGGTTCTCATCAATGACCCTAATCTGCCCCCATTATGACAGTGCCTTGCCAAAGTGGTCAAAGTGCTTCCAGGTAAAAATGGAGTGGAGCTGAAGTACGAACCCCTCACAGCACACTTAATCGACCAGTAGTCAAGCTGTGTTCTCTTCCTATCCAGTAATAAGTGTGGGCTAAGGACGGAACTTTATGTATATAGTTCAACTAAAATGTTTGTGAAGTGTTATTAATATCTGTGGAGAATAGTGTATTTTGTTTTATTTTTAACTATGAACACTTCAAGGTGGACGGAATGTTCAGGCCACATAGTATCTGAAGACATTTAAATTCAAACTTTCCGGCTATTCTGTAACCTATATACAGAAGCACTAATGGTGGCGACATTAGTAAAACGTCTTAAAAATTATGGAGGTGAGTAGTAAACTCGTACGTTTCGCTATCTAACTGTTGAAATATTGAATAAATACAGCCCACTTCATTTGCTCTTTTGGGCCCAGACAGGCAGTATGAACTACAGCTTCACATTAATACTCACAGTTTTGAAATTGCAGTTGTTAAGCTCCCAGATTTTGGGATGTCAGGAGTAAAGCTCCACTGCAACTGATGATTCTTTGTACCTTCATTTTTTACTGTTACCACATGTTGCACAATTTGATGGCTGAAAACACAAACACAGTATATGCAGTAAGTAATACTTTGAAAGCATGTATTACTTTCTACATAATAACTACAGCACACACAGTAAAGCAGTTACTATCCTAATTTGTAAAAAAAAAAATACAGGTACATTATACGGTATAGTACATCATAAGCAAAATACAGTACACAGACAAATTAATCATAAAATCATAAATCAGACCTGAAAATAGTGCCGAAATTGAGCTCTGGCAGAATGGAAGGGTCCGTTACAATGCTGGTCCCATCACCTTGTACATGCATTCTGACAACCACTGTGTCACTATTTGCAATATGAACATTCAGCCTGGCAGAGAAGTTGCCATTATCTGTCAAGAATACTGTAACGTCTACCTGAAGGACCCCGTTTGCGTTCACCACACTTTGATCTGGCTTCGCTGTCCAGCGACCATAGCGTTTATCCTGCAACATGAAATATGGCCTCCAATGTTTGCATTTCAACAAACACATTACTTATGTACACTGCCCACCATTTTGTGCAATCGACACTTGCTCTTTCCTTGTAGTTCTGCAACCCTTCTCTGAAGTTTCCCTTTGTGTTTGATAAGCGTACTAAGGCAGCCACCTAGCTAGAGCTACTTTCAGTATTTTAAGGTCTACAAGCACTGGCATAATTAGAATAACACTGGTGCAAACGTCGAATACCCAACTACCTCTGCACATGAAGCACTTAACTAACATGCAGGCTTTTTATAATGCTACCCTTATGCGATAGCCATACAATTTTATTGATGAAAACTGTAAAGCAAAAATCAATGTTTGCTTCAAGTGTAGATTTGATTGTATCCAATATACTACATAGTTTGAGGTATGGTAGTGTGGAACTGTAATTTTTGCCTGTAATGGAAAGGCTTACAATTTCAAAATATATATTCTGACCCCATCTAGTGAGTTTCATTTTTTAAGGTTTGTACTACTATGATAACATGTTTAGTAATTTTGTGGTAAAACATATAAAGCACAACACACACAGTACGAGAAATACAATTTCTACAATACAATGTGTATACAAACTCATAAGTATAATATTTTATGGTAAATTCTTATTTTGGTTCTACTTTTGAAAATACATTAAAGTTATCAAAATTGTTTACAAATTTAGTTTAACACAAAGGTATACTTAGCTTAACACCTATAGAAAGGCTATATTTAGAATTAATAATGATAAGAATCCTTAAAATAACTTCAGTTTTCTAAAAAATGTCTGAAGATCTTACAGTCACTAAAGACACCAAAAACTTGTTTAGCTTGCTAATGCAATACCGTACACACTCTCAAAGCAATTAATTTTTATGACCTAACAACTACTGTACTTTCCAAGATAGCAAAAACGATTTTTCTAATCTTTGAAAGCAGTTGTTTGGTAATAAAAAGTGATACCACACAAAAGATAGTACAAAATACATAGAATGCACAATAGATTTTTTAGAACTAAAACTCCACAATAGCTTCCACAAAGTTACAAATTTAAAGACTAGAAAAAGGGAAACAGAACAGATTTCTAGCAAAATATAATTATTTCTGCCACATGCACATAAAAAATAACAACAATCAACACACAAAAACCATGCAAAATGCAACATACTATGGTGATGTGGAACGGTGCAGGGATAGGAGATTCATTGACAAGAAAGAAGGAGCAGCAGGATGGCTGGAGCAGAGGGATAGTCCCCCAGTGCAAACTGTCGGGTTCAACAGAGACCACAGGCCCTAGGCCAACACAAGCTAGCTTGCACAGCTCAACTGGTTCTGCTGCTCCCATCACTAGCAGTCTGCAAAACAACAAACACCCTCCTTTGAAAGTTCATCCATAAATGTAGAAAGATGACAACAGGCAATAAATTGCACCTCTGAAGAATAATAGTCTTAACAAGCCCTCTGGGGCAAAAATTACTTCAGTAGCTGGTAGAGTGTAGTAGGTCGAAATCCAGCACTTAAAAGAAATAACACAAAAAATGTAATACAGTATCTACAAAATCTCAATTTTCTTTATAATGTCTATAAATATATACACACACACACATATTTTTATGGGGGTTTTGAAAACTGATGGCAAAGTCTCTACCTCTGACTTTGTGTCACAGACTTATTACCGTATTTACTCGTGTATGGCACAACACTTTTATTTCAAAACAACTGATAAAAATTCAGGGGTGCCAATGGAAAATAGAAAAAAAAATATGTGAAAGAAAGGTCAGTGGTCGGTTGAGGGGGGCGGAAAGGGGGGTGAGAAGCCGAAGTTAAAGCTGTAAATTGATGGGTGTCAAGAGTAGAAAGCAGAGAAAAAAAAGGCCAGCCGGTGGGTCAAGATTAGGAGGGGGAGTAAGAAGCTGAAGTTATAGTGGTAAGTTGGGTGTCAACTGTGGGAGGCAGAGAAAGAGAACATTCTCACAGCCAGGTTCCTCCATCATTACTCCTCTTCCTTTTCTTTTTCTCCCCTGCCTTGCTCTGTAGTAACCGTCCCTGCTAAAACCCTAAAAGTTAATTTTGACGTCTCATAATAAGCTATCGGTCCATTGGGGAAGAAAGAAAGAAGAAAAAGGCGTTATTGTTCTCAGCTTTTTCCCCCTTCCCCACCTGGGAAAGATATTTGAGGCTCCTGACCAGCTATCTGTTCATGAGAAAGGAAGAAAAAAAGAGTGTCATTCTTTTTTCCCTCTCAAACACACCAAGAAAGATAAAAAAAGGCAAGCTTGCTACAGTCACAACATGTTATCTTAGGAGTGATGGTATCTCAATGGCTTAGTGTAAGAGAGGGGAGGGGACATGCTGGAAGCGGCTGGCACACCAGAGCAAGGCACACGGGAGTGGCAGGCGAGGGCTGGCAGACAGCAAGCGACCTTGGCAGAGAGACAAGCCACCCCACCCCTCCTGGCTCGCCACCACCCTCTCTCCCTTCACACTCTTAACCAGTGTAAATGTTATCTGTCCTCTCTCTTTTACATGTTGCCAGTTACCTGTCCTTTCTTCCCCCCTCCTTCCTTGACCCTTCCATCATAGCGTCCCTTATGCTGTTACACCGCTCACTCGGTTCATCCTCCCATGTTTTCTTTTTACATACTAGCGAAGCACTAAATTTTTTTTCCTGTAACTTGTTGCAAAAATCGTGGTGCGCACTATACACGAGTGTATACGATATCACAAATTCCGCTATTTTCATAAATTCTCTGACAAGGATCCTGAGATTTCAAGTTTAAAGTTAAGGCCAATGCAAAAGCAGTAATACAACAAAAAAATCATAAAAATGGAATTTATCTGTCTAGAATCTGATTGAAGAAAACACACCAAAAGAATGCATGTTTTTAATTAGCTTCAAACTACTTTCAAATAAACAGTTGAAAAATATTTATAGTTCTTTACAGTTTCATTCATTAAAGTTTACAATTTTCAGTAGTAAGAAAGTAACATAACAACCACATAAAAGTGGTCCAACATAGATACCTATGATCGGCTGGCCAAGTACACTAATGAAATAATACATAGTTGCCATTAGCAAGCATGTCTCAATATTTTCAACTTTTGAGCAACAATGACGTTTTAAAGGTCAGGTACATCAAAGTCAAGAGTTATACTTCTCCGTACCTCTGCACTTCATTTTGCCACTAATCACAATTAAATTGCAGCAGTTATTATCGTGACCTGAAATTTTCTGACCCACCCTTAGCTGACTCCGCATTCAGGAGTTTTAACTTCACATTAATTATTTTTATTGTTAGCTGTCAGATACAAACATTCTTTTTACCACAGCGCCTACTGGAAAGACTTGGTCTTGAGTATGTTTTAACTTGCAACAGCCACCCTCTGTGAGCATATAGTGTGACAATCTGTTAGTAAAAGTGGATCAACCACATGTGTGTTCTTCTTACATGTTCACCTTTTTAACATGTCGGTCACTGAAGTGCGCAACTGCACATAATTCCCTTCTCTTTAACAACAGCCTGGCATGCAAGGAGGCCACAATAGCCCAGCCAGTTTTACAGCATGGTGCGAGCTGGATACTCTCATATTAAACCACCTAGTATGATAGATGCCATAGTGTAAAGTTTTTGTAAATAGTGCCTTCAAATTAATGCTGAAAACCTGCCTTCCTAATACAAGACTGGCTAATCTCTACAACCAGCCAATTGGCTGATTCGCAACTGCTACAAATATTTGCACATAGAGGTACATATATGTACTAATACAACATTGTGTTACCGAAAACTTAAAGACTCCTCAAATCACATAGCTGAAATAGCTTACATTGTTTACAAACCAACTTACCTTATCATGGTTGAATGGAACTCCAATTCACTGGTCATAAATGTGACCGGAATTTCAACTCTTGATTTAGGCTTCAGTACTGCTTCATTTATACCCAAAGAATATGTTATTGGATTACCTGTATTCACCTGCAAGTACCACAAAAGTTACAAAGCTTACATTTTTTCTGAATATAATACAAACGTTTACATCTTGCAAACACAGCAAATCCCCAATTGTATTATACTTTATAGAATTTTCATATCATCAAAACCATGTCTAAGCACTGCACCTAAATGTATAGGTTCTCTCTTTATATATATATATATATATATATATATATATATATATATATATATATATATATATATATATATATATATATATATATATATATATATATATATATATATATATATATATATATATATATACACACACACACACATATACATGTGTGTGTGTGTGTGTTTGTGCATGTGAAACTGCAAATCATGCTACAAAGGCTAATTTTTTTTTTTTTTAACTTAAGACTTCACAATTTAAAGAAAAACTGAGCCAAAATAATAACAATAATAATGAAAGGTGAAGAATGGGCAAGCATCTACAGCTCATCATACAAAGACTGAGGAACACTGGGAAAACACATGTGTACTTAAGAAATTAAGTTATAATACGTATCAAGTAAAACATTTGCAGTTTAATTTACAGCCATAACATTTTATACTGTGGAAGTGTTTTATATTTTTGTATGTCAAGTTGCTAATTAATATAAAATTATGATCTAGGCCAGCGAAATTTTGTAACAAACCTAATATCTTTACATAAAAAACAGCTAATGGTAGATGATGTTTTCAGCACTTGCTAATTGTCACTTACTGTTATAGATAATTATGAATTGCACGTACGTACATACAGTATATGCTGATAATTTTGAGAACAGTATGATGTATAACCTGCTTTCATAAGAAATAAAAGTAAAACAAATATGTAAGTGTTGCAATGGTTTAGACTTCACAAACTGAAAATAATACATCATGCTGGCACATAACTTTTGACTACAAACTGAGGTTTCATGTGCTGATACCATGTATTGTAACATTTTTTAAATATGAATTAATTTCCACTGATGTGCTGGCATTTAACAAATAAAGTTCTTAACAAACTGTTCTTGTAGTGTAGACAGCAAAGGTTGGCAGCAAGAGGCAGAGATGGGTGAGCGAGCAGAAGAAACGTGTGCGAGTGTGGGGAATATGAGTTATGGCTCGGGACATGTCAGACGGGAGCAAGTGATGGACAGGAGTAACAGAGTGATGTCGTGAACAGTGGATTAGTTGTGATAGCTGGAAAGATAACAAAACAATACATGGCGCAGTCGGTAGGATGTGTGTGAATAACAATCGTGGCTCAGTGTGTTCAAAGTGAAACAAGATGGCGAGTGCTTTCAACATACTGGCAAAATTGAATTTAGATGGGAACATCAG
Source organism: Medauroidea extradentata (assembly GCA_003012365.1). Classification (NCBI taxonomy): domain Eukaryota; kingdom Metazoa; phylum Arthropoda; class Insecta; order Phasmatodea; family Phasmatidae; genus Medauroidea; species Medauroidea extradentata. Next base: position 29,685 of record PNEQ01048939.1, read on the forward strand.
TGAAAATTGGAAAAAGTTTCGACAAACCTTTGAAATATATTTAGAAGCTTCAGATATGAAAGCCAAAAGTGAACAAAGAACGATCGCTATTTTCTTAAACATAGTTAGAGATGATGCCCTTGATGTGTACAATACATTAATTTTCACAGAAGATGAAGAAAAAAACAATACAGTTCTTAACAAACTCTCAGACACCATTGTTAGAATAACCATGAGGCCTACGTTATAGGTGACTACTAAAATTGAAACACATAAAATTAATCTGGGGTCTGGGCCTGGGCCACGCTACCCCCCTCCCCCACCCCCAAGTTAAATTTGTTAAACAAACTCAAAAAAATTTAACTTCCCAACTGGTTCGGCAGCAAAATGAGGCTTGTCAATATATGCATGTACTTGAAATATACACAAAATATTACATACACAATCACTTGAAACATACACAAAAATTAGATACAATCATTTGTTTGAACAAATTTATCCAATCAAAAGTAAGTTAAATGACATTATAGGACTACAACTTTGTAAGCACTATGAAACAAGTTTTAACTCTCATCGACACTCTTGGTTAATAAAAGTTTTTTTAGACATATTGGCAGTCCAATGTTAAATTATTAAATAGCCTACCTTGTGCAATGTTCAAATCATTCTCCAAAGTTATCAACAATAATCTTTTCAAATTATTGTTCAGGGTGACAGATTATCTTTTGTATTTCAAGATCAACATTTCTGAACATTAAAACAGACAGTACCAACATTATCCAACATTTAAAAAACAAACATTAAACATTACATCAACTATCAACACAGAACTACTTCCCAAATACAAACAAACAATGGATGGTAGAAGACTTCTCCCATTTACAATTTGTGGCAAGAAACAAACATCACATTACACAAGATCTACAACTATTTTACAAACACAAACATTTCCAAATTACAACACATCAACGCAATAAACAATAAGACTTGAATAAACAGCAACAAACACTTTCAAAAATCTGAACTTTTATACGGTTTTAAAAGATACTAATTATAAACACCTTAAATTTCTCAAAAATAAATAGTGAAACCTGTGCCAATCCTCACATTCTTGTATATCTCATTATAAACACCTTTAACTTGCTCAAAATATGTACTAGTAAAACTTGTGCCAACTCTCACATTTTCGATTAGACCTATCCCATTACAAAATACCTTTAACTTACTCAAATATGAAACAGCAAACTTGTGCCAATACCTTCACATTCCAGTTTTGTACAGACCACAAAACACACAAAATTAAATTGTCAATATTTAAATTAATGTATAAAATAGTATTAATGAAGGTAAACAACACATTTATTAATTTTTACAGTAGGCCTACCTGTTACTTAAAAGTTGAAAATTATTTTGAATTTTGGATTTCTCTTTCATGCAGACTGTGTTACCATTCAAATTTTATTACATAGGTCTAAATTGTGTACGATGATTGCTTGATGTACAACTTAATACATGTTTACTAAATTAGATCACATTATTTTTAACTTTTTGCAGAGTGTACTGACAAATAAAACAAATCAAATTTAATTAAGATCACTGGTACATAACAAACAAAACTTTTTGCATTACAAATTCAAACAAATAAATACTGAAAATTCTTTGGCAAATTGTGAGGGCACAAACAAACAGCAAATGAATCAAACAACATGGCCCTATGTGGTTATTCTCCTGGACCAGGGCATGACTGATGTGGAAACTTAACTCTTTTAGGGCTACAGACAATACACAACACAACCACAATCATACTAATTTCCATTTTCAAGTTCGACTAGTAGTTCAATTCCTGGAAAATCCACAAACATCTGCATACATGGAAACCCCTCGACTCATGAATTCTTTGAACACTCGCCTTACTTAGGCAAACTTGCCACCCCCCACAATGTACTCTCTCTTGCCTACATGTTACACTTTCACCAATACAAAACAATGCCAAAATTCTTTGTACTTTAGGATCACGAAACACTTATCTCCATCATCCAATGCTGCAATAATTAACCTCCACTCTCTGTCAACATTCTCCTGTTTAACCTTTATGTCTCTCGTTTCAATCAACTCTCGGCCCTCTTCAACTTCAAATTTACACTTAGTCAACCCTACATCAACAATTACTCTCTCATTTGCATTAATAGACTCCATGATTTATTATGTCCTTTCAACTCCTCGATCTCAGCCTTCAACAACTCAATATCACTCTGTATTTCTGCCTTAACTTCACTTGTTTGCTTTGTAATTACTTCAACCAACTAATCATTCTGTTCATTAAACATGTCCTGTAACACTTTAATCAAATTTAACTGCCCACAATTATTCATTTTTGATGCCATACTCTGAAAATCCATCTCAATGTTTACAAAAATTCTCAAACATTCTGTTCTACAACACCCAAACAGTAACCTACACTGCTGCCGCCAGGTCTTCCATAGTTTAAATGCATCAGTCAACAATTACAAGATGGATGTAACCTTATCACAATGCAATTTGTTAAGTACTAAATCACTATCCAATTACCATTACCAGGTACAATTTAACAATAAGTTACTTAATTGAACAAACAACATACTTTAAATGGAAATATGCAACATATTTCTTACTTATGCACTTTTCATGTGTTTACACATGACTTACTTCGATAGTACTGCAACGCAGTTAGTTATTTTTTAAACACCGTTACCAAAACACGAATAAATGTTTAGGTATTTTCCAAGACAGAACAAAGAAATAACACGCCGAACTTTATAACTGAAACATTGCACTGCCGAAAGAAGAAAAAGTTGAATTTCACACCTCGAACATTGCTGCACTGACGAAAGAAACTTGAAAATTTTACGATTTACCTTTTAGATGTGGTTCCTTTAGCGTAGGCCTAGGCGGAAATATTACCTCATAACATCACCTGCCGCCTCAGTGCCCTTGGCCCAGTACCTAGGCCCTGCCAACCACACACAAGCTGCTGCCGCTTGTCATCCTCTTGCTCGCGCTGCCGTCGTTCAGTACTTCTTTCCTGAAGCTCACACGTTGGGCGACAAAAATGTGACGAGTCACCGCCGCAGCCCCACTTTGGGCGCCAAAAAAGTGGCGCGTCACTACAGGCCCACGATGGGCATACAAAAATGTGACGAATTGCACTGCAGCCCCACGATGGGCGTACAAAATTATAGCGCGTCAGCTACTACTGCTACACATCCACGACTAGCTCAGCGACATCAACACATCAAAGGCGTGGGTTCTTAGAATGCAGCATGAGACTAGAAATGAAAAACTGCAGAACTTTCGCAAATTTTGGGGTTTATTGATGAAGTTACATTCCAAACTTATACATACTTAAAGTTCCGACTGCCGGGAGGCACACTTTTGAACAAAACTAAAAAAAAATTACAGTTAACAAAACTATATGCTGGTGGTCACCGAGAATTTATCAGCTCCTGGTAAAAAAAAAATCCCAACTTCACAAATTATTTTGAACATTTACAAAATAAGTCATTACACCCTACTAATTCATCAGAACCATCCATTCACTGCATTTTACCAGCAGAACACTATCAGTTCTGCCTCCATCATCACTCAACTCCCGCACAACTGGCTCTGCTCACGCCATCTTGAATAACAAACTCCGCGGCCGCCAACACAAAACCACCTCTGCCTACATCTCGCCAACCATCCTCAGCCCTTTGACGCAAGCTACCGGTGTTGCTCGTCAGTGGTGCCGTCCTGCGGCCATTACAGGAAACAATTTAAAATATTAGGTTTTTACATAATTAAAGGAACATTTTGAACTCGTTATATTTGCATATAATTTCAAACATTAACATTTTAGTTTCCAAATCAATTATATACAAATATATTTAGTATTAAGCTTGTTGCTAGGTGAAAGAAACATTAAATTAAAATTTGACACGGCCAATTAGCAACAGTCTGTGATCTTATTGGTTGCAACCAAATATAGTGCAAATTCTTAACGTTCATGTTTTTAGGCTGGTTTTGCACTGAAATATAGAAACTTTTCTGGAAACACTAAATTTAGATTGATATCGCTGTCCTGTTCACACTCCAAGCTTTAGCAATGAACACATATAATTTCGTTAAATCCAAATGCTAACAATTTAAGCAAAAAGTACATATTGAAAATTTACTAGATATAAAAAGAATCATTTAAATTTTAAATAAATATCAACATAATTAAGCATTGTTGAATGAGTAATTTCTAATTACCAAATTAAATGTTACTTATTTTAAGAATTAGTTCACAAATACTCAAATTGATTATTTCAAATACAAATTAATTTTCACTGACGTGCTGGCATTTAACAAATAAAGTTCTTAGCAAACTGTTCTTAACAACCTCTCATTGTTAGAATGACCATGAGGCCTATATTATAAGGGACAACTAAAATTGAAACATGTAAAATTAATCTGAGGTCTGGGCCTGGGCCATGCTACACACTAAGAGACTAAAGTGATGACTAACATGCAAGATCCCTCCAACACTATGGAACGTAGTCAATTTTTAAACCTAGTAAACTACCTAAAGAAATTTTTTTTATGCCCTGCCAAGACAGCAGATTGCTCAGGTTCTGTATTGCATTATGGTACTGAATGGGTATGAGGGTACCACAATGAGAGGCAATTAAACAGCTGAGAAAAATGATTGTGAAACAACAAATATTGCAAATGTAATCATGCACAGCATAAACACGGACCACGACCAATACTTTATTAGATGGCCAATGAGCTGTACTTGAGCAATGAATGACATGCATACATCTGGAAACCAGTAGGGTACAAGTTTAGAAGTCTGATCCATTTAGAAACACGTTACATGCAAATCGAGAAGTAGGTACTATCCCTCACGTGGGCACGCAAAAAATTCAAAGAACAGTAATTACCCACGTGACAAGCTACAAACCTTTGGTAATGCCCTTGCTGAGACAGGCACTTTCGGAACTCACTTCACAACTGTAGAAACTGCAGATGCATCTCATGAGCTGCGATTATTCCATCTAGCACATCACAGGGGAGGTCCTTTGTGTGCCAAACAGTCCTGAATATAGGTTAAAAAAAAACCCTCCAGAGAATGCCCAAGAGAGCTTTGAAGATTATAAGTTCATGGAAATAGTGTTGCCAGAAGCCCAATTTTTGGATATACATTTAGAAGAAATTAAAGCAGTGTAAGAAACAGATAAACAATGTTGCATCTTGAAGAGGCAAATCCTAGGGGCTTCTGGGACAAGATTTCCGTGTACTGATTCCACAGAGACCAGCGTACGCTGTACAAATCAAAATGGGCTACTCGTGTATAGGGCATGGAACATTATTCCCAAGGGTTTGTGATCAGTAATGTTGGAGAACATCCATGTTGGACACATGGGCATCGTTAAGTGTCGTCGCCATGTAGGTGTCAGTTTGGTGGCCACATATTTCAGGAGGGGACATTGGGAAGTTAGTTGACCATTGTACACAATGTCTGCCACAGCAACAGCAGCGAGCAGAGTTTTTGATTCCTACTCTGCTGCTAGAGAACTGTGGTCCACAGTAGAGGTGGACATCATGGAACTGACAAGTGTTCAGTACTTAGCAGTGCAGGCCTACAACACAAGATACGCAGAAGTGGTATGCTTATATTCTCTGATAGCAGAGGCAGTCATTGCACAATTACAGAAAACACTCACTGGATATGGGAATCCCGAAATGTACACAGTGATAGGGAGAATGAGTTCACATGCGCAGAGTTCCAACAGTTCGCAAAAGGCTGCTACTTCAATCATGGTACTCTACATGGTATAGAGAATAGAGAGGCAAAAAGTCTAGTAGCAGTTGCGGAAAAAATTCTATCCAAATCACATCATAAATTGGGTCAGCTTGCATACCACTCTACCCCCTCAAAGTCAAGGGTTTTCGCCAGCGGAATTATCGTTTGACCAGAAGATGCAAACTATACTGCAGACAACTAGCTCCGCTTTACTGCCATGTAGGGATTGCACACTGATGCAAACTTTACAAGAACAGGATAACCCCCCCAAGCATTATAGGTACCATGGAATTAAATCACTATGACCTATGGAGCCAGGAATACCAATTTGGATCTCTGAGGTGAAGCGCTATGGCACAGTACTGTGGCTCTTGAAATGTCCTGCAGCCTATCAACTACCGGCAGATACTTGCATCTTAAAATGAAGAAGGCAACAACTGATACCAGTGCTCGGACAAGACAAGGACAAGAGTCCAGTCCTTGTACTACCACCACCAGTAGTGACACAACCACAGGTAGGAAATAGGAGGACACAAAATATGGAGGATCTTCTTCCAGATATATAATTAGCGGAGTGGCACTTACATATGATTTCTCAATGGAGAAACAGAAACAAGACTGCCACATTACTCAATGGAGGAACAGAACAAGGAGACTCCTAAAGCATGTTACACTACACGGAGCAGCCATACAATCGTGCAATTCAGAAAGTTGAACTTGTGAGATGTGTAGGGTTGAGAATGTAATGTAGGTTATCCTGACTGGGGAGAATGTAAATAGTAATGTCACACAGGTCAGAGAGGTAACATGGACTGAGAGTGAAACTTGTATTGTTTATTTTAAAGTTATCAAGCAAATAATATTATGATTTAGAAACTAAAAAAGCATGTTTTTGTAGCATCTAAACTAAAAAAAATTGAAAATAATCTTTGAATACAAAAATTATTTTCAATTCAGTTTAAGTCAATGGCCAAAATATTTACTTTAATGTAAAAAATTTTGATGTGCTAGGCATCAGTAGTTACGAACTTTATCTTTAGGTATTAATACAGGTAGTCATTTTGAAAAGTAAGTAGAGAATACCCTAGTTTTTTTTACATTAAAGTTAAATCTTAGATCAGTGGCTTATACTATGGGGCATCCTATTGCTGTAGAACAAAATATTTACATTTAAAGATTATTTTCAACTTTTTAGTTCACATTGCTACGAAAGTGTTCATTCATTAATATTTTTTTTAAGCAAAGTATAATATATTTTTCTCTAAAACAAATTGTAATACATAACTAATTACTTACTTCAAAATATGTTTTTTAAATACATATGTTGATTACCTATACAGCAATTTTTTTTCTATAATGGGTGAAAATACCACAGGTCATAGCTATGAGCATATTGAATTGAAATTGATTCTTAATAGGTGAGTCAAACTTGTATTCTGGGATTACTGAAAGTACCAATTTTATTTAAATTCACTTACATCATCCCACAAGCTTGTGCCCGCATCTTAAGCAGACACCGTTTACACAGGCTGCCAATCTTAGTCGAGTTGCCTCGTACCAAGGCACACAGCTGCCTTTACACAACCTCCCACGAGTTAACACTCAACATCACTAATACACAACAGCTACAAGGTTCAAACCTACTAATAACATTAGAGCAAGATCTTTAAAGCAGAAAATGTATTACGATATCAAAAGCAGGTACATAGAACAGTTACAAACAATACGGCGACGACGTCAAACTGGGCATGATCCAAGAACAATAATCAAAGCTGTTGACAAGACGCAATTAAATTAGAAACAATTATTACATAAGTGTGCACGAGCTATTACTCCAGTTCTTCATTATTAACCAAATTAATAAAAGCAGGGAAACACATCCCGCTTGTGCCAAGCTTGCGCTCGCGATGACACAACCCTGATTGTCAAACTCAACAGAAGAATAAACAGAATCAAACCGAACTAGAATAGAAAACAGTAACTAGAAAATATAACAAGAAAACTATAAACTTACCAAGTACATGTCAGGGAGTGTCGCCGCTGTCGCGAGCCCACACAACTACCCACTAACCGGGCCGGGAGAAGACTGCCTGTCCAGCACACATATTCCAGCCAACTCAACTGGCGCAGTGGGGAAGGGAGAGGGGAGGAAGGAGGGAGCACACGAGCATTGCCGACTATGGCTGAGTGGACCCGAAGACGTCCAAACAGGGATCACAACAAACACTGCTTCGGGGCACTCAAGTTCTCGTCTAGCACGTAGGATCATTAATCCACAAATTGCAAACAATGCATCAATACGAGGATCTTCTTGGTTTCCAGGCTTGGGAGTGTCAGACTCCCAGTACAGTACAAGTTAAAGTAATGAAGTTATTTAAACTGTCAATCAAGTTATTTTCTATTGCTTATCATAACATAATGAAAAACATAATCTAAAGTTGAAATCTTAGTAAAACTTAAATAAATCCAAATAGTAATGGAAATTCTACTAAAACAATTTAGTTTGACATTAACAAGCATTAAGTACTATGTACCTAATGTGAATAAACTAGATTTCTTACCTCTTGAGGAAGAATGTAAAAGTAACCAATGATGTTGGAGTCATTCACCAAAGTAAAAGTTTTACTGTAAGGTAAATTAATGAAACACTCCAAAGATATATCATTTGGCTCAGCAATCATGCGAGGATATACAGCAACATATCTGAGGGGAAGGCTGACAGGTTCTTCTGAATTATGCATTTTCACCACGACTGAAGTTTTATGATGACGAGCAATATTTGGGACAACCGTAAACTGCAATTTCAACAAGTACAAAGTGAACATACATCACTTATTATACCACATTGAATGTCAAGAAAAATAATGCCAAATTTTTATAATTTTAATTTAACTTTTACTTCAGATTAGTAAAGACACATAAACCGTGAGAAAGTTTTTTGAGAACACCACTACATTTTGTTATGGCATAAAATTAGTTAACTGAATACTACACTTTATTCCCGGCTATACTATACATATATATCTATATACATAAAGTTAATGTTATGAAAAATGTCCCAGTTATACAATGAAATATGAGTTTTTAAACTGTGTAAATCTGTATAGTGTTAATAATACTTTGTGTAAATCTGCAAAGCATTAATAATACCAAGTTTTACGATAACCATTTCAAGTTCTACGAAATTGCATGTAAAACGACAAGCCTATTAAGATACTTGTATGAGAAAAGATTAAAAGTAAGTCATCACAGTATTAGTAGGTTGCATAAAAAACTAACAAATAGTAAACTTGTAACAATTTGCAAGTTGACAGTTTAATTGGCCTCCCTAGATATAGGCTGTATTTGTGTGTCTCAGACAGGAACGATAAGAGTGCCACTAACCGATATATGTACTAGTCCCAAAGCCTAGGAAAGGTTTGAAGAGAGTAGCGCAGCAGACATGAAATGGTATCTACAGCGCAGCTACCCCCTTCCCAGCCAGTAAGAGGGGAAATGACGGAGCCCTGAGTGTGCCAATAGCAGCTACAACCAATCAGCAGATGGGGGCGACTGAAAGCTTGCCTGTTGGACAAGCAGCCCGTCAGGATTTTTCTGACGAGGTATATTTGAAGAGAGACTGGAAAGGCAACCTTTCCAATTTCTATAAACCTGTTAATTTTCATGCGTTAAAAATCCTGAAAGTTTGCCTGTTGGGGGCAGTCCATCAGAATTTATTCTCACAAGTCATATTTAAAAACTGACTGGACAGGCAACCTTTCCAATTTCTTCAAACATGTTTGTTTTCATGCTATAAAAATCGTTAAAGTTTGCCCAACTGGATGGGCAACCTTTCCAGTTTTGGAGGTAGTTGTTCTCGTGCAGAAAATCCTGAAAAATGTCACCACTGGATTCTTGTCACAAAATGGCTGCCAGCTTAGAGATATTGATAGAGTGACGTGCTCTTGGTGAGGCCAGAGAGGTGTGGTGTCGTACTACATACCATGTGGGTTTAGTAACCCAAACACCTGAATGTGACGGCTGCTCGCTGCTGCTGTGAGGGTGCATGTCTACCGCCCGTGTGGTGATGTCCTCTCTGTGTCCTTCACGCCGAAGATGAGTGGTGCGTTGGTCCTGTGAATGGCTGGTTGGGAGGACTAGCTCCCGAAGGACCAAGAAGTGGCAGTGGCCAATAACACTCACGGAATAAACTTCACTGTGATTTATTGTGATACTGGTCCACACAAATGATTGTACTCTCGTACGGTAAGCGGTCCCACACACAAAGCCTGTGGTCGGCTGAAGCTGCACGGCGCGCACTCGCGTACAGGACTATGAAAATGATTACGTGGATGCTTAAACCACTGGGCGAAAAGAGCTTGCAGGGATGGGGGTGGCGCTACTCCTCGATGCACAAAAAATGTATGTTACTGATCCAATGAAAATAACTGACTATTGTAAACTAAAATGTTCGGCACAAAAGAGTTGAAGGTCGAGGAGCCACGATGCGCGTGGCCACCTCCCTCATGCCCAGAACAAGACTAAATCATGATGGCGGTCACCCACGCTAGCTAGCGGGGGTGCGCGCCAAAAATGACCTTGTGACCGCTTTATGCAAAAGTGTAAATAAACCAATACATCAAAACCCTTGAAAAATCACATGATACAATTCTGAACACTACAATACATTAACATACTGATTATTACTGAGAAACATAAATTTGTTGACACTTAGGGAAATTATTTATTAATGCCTCCCGCTCCGGTTAGCTTGTTAAACTGTCTTTCTGAGTCCGAGCTGGCATGATGGGAAAAACAATCATATTTCTGTACATGGCTAGCTTAGTATTAACACTGAAATTAAATTAGTTTTAATTCATTTGGCGCGCATTCCGTTGCCATTACGTCTGTTAGGTTGTCACTCTGGGCTGCGCCCCGTGTTTTAGAGTCGTGTAGCGGAATAATTAGCACTTTTTATTCTCACTCGTGGCGTTGCACCGTGGTGGTTATGAACTTCAGGATGTATTTTATGTGCCCTGGTATACTTGGATCTTTTGGATACACTCCTGCACTCCTGATTTTGGGACATGTGCTCCGGCACCCTCGCGCTTGATACTGCCAAACGCGGTGATGCTTTGTGAAACGACCAATGCCTCGAGTCACTGATATGCTAGGGTGTTGTGTGGTAGTTTTGTTTGGTTGGATTTTGCGTGTCTGAATAATTTTCTTTGTTTCGTTATTCCGGCCACGTTGTTGCATGAACCTACCTGCTCCCTTGACTTCCCTGGTTCCGGGACTAGTCGAGACGCGTTCTGTAGTTTTCACAAGTGCTGATAGTGCTGATAGGTGTTGTTTTGGGCGTAGCGCCTGGCACAAACGGTCGCTAAGATCGTGGGCCGTCGGCACACGTCAAACGCCCCCCACTGCAGAGATAGTTCGTGTAGGCTGTCTCCTTAAGCGTAGCCTGTGTCGATGCCGTTGTCCTTAGCTATTGCCGCTGTTTTGTGCGTCGTTGGTCGCATGGACTTCCGGCTTGCCACGTGACCTTGTGAGTCGTGCGGACAGCAGATGCACGCAAGGTGGTCGCGGCACGCTCATTTGGAGCGGCGCGGCAGAGTTGTGCCCAAGTCCCCTCCGTCGTCTTCACTGTCTAGTGGCGTCTGTGTTGCTGGAGAGGGTTCTCTTTGTCGCCGCTGCTGTGTCACGTGCTCGCTTCGTTCTGCTCGCGGTGGTGACGACACTCATCCTCCTTCCCTCTCGTTACCTGTGCCTTCTTGACTTGAGCTCGTTTCCTATTCCATCGCGGTATCGTCAGGTTTGTTTTGTTCCCCTGCTGTACCTTGTACTCTGTCCTGGTTGCTCTCGTCATTCCGCAGAGTGGGTTGGTTGTTATTGGGCGCTGGCGTACGTTGTCCTTCAGCAGTGTCATCTTGTACTGCCAGTTCTCCGTGCTTTCCCTCGGCAAGTTGTTCGTTGCTGTCCCTGTCTGCAGATTCTAGTTGCTGCAATTCACTGTTATCACTGTCAAGTGTTTCGGGCTGTGACTCGTGCATGTCAATGCTCCGTGCTTGTCGCAGGTCATCTCGGTGTACTTTGCGTGTGCGTCGTGGCCCTGTCCTTACTACATAGGTGGATTTGCTTAAGATTTTTGTAACTATGTGTGGATAAATTTTAAAAAATCTGCCGGCCCAGGTTGTTTGACATTCTTTCTTTTATAGTTCTCCCGTTACAGTGATAATTTCCCCACTACCCCCTCCTGTAAATTGATACATACAAAGCAGTATATATTGCCTCTTCTTTTGCTGGTAGAAATGATAGCATACTGATTTCCTCACGATTCTTGTGATTAATGACTGATTACCCCTCCTCCCCGGACGCCCCTCGATAACAAGGACAAATCGTAACTCGGACAGCTTCTCCCCCTTTTAGTCCGAGTTATCGAGGATTCACTGTACCTTTATTACAACTACAGTAAAATTACAACAGTTTAAAATTTTGACAATAGATAACATTATTACTATAAAATATCTAAAATGCATACAGCATAATGAAAATACGACAAATTTTCTTCATTTGGTACATCTATAAAATATTACTTCATATTTAAATTTCTTACAAAGTTCTTACAAATATCAAAATTAAAATTTAAAGAAATTTGTTAAAAATATATGCAATGATGGTCGAAACTGAATAATAGAATGTGTTACAATTTAAAGTTAAGTATTAATACTTGCTGCATTGGATATTTTTATTAGTGACAGATAGCATACAGTTCACACTTACAACTTAGTAATAATGAATATTTGTCACAAAGAATTATTTGCTTTAATTTACATATGTAATTTACTTTAATTTTTACATTTTATTCTATTTCAAACACATATATCAATTTTTAAAGTTGAAGTTACCTAGCACAAAGCAACTGCGACTGTCTCCTGGAATCTAATGCTTTCAAAACTTTTTATCCTAAACTAACATTGCAACAAGGAAAGTTTAGAGTACAGTATTTTAAATATCTGCTAATTCAGAACATTTAAATTTACTTGTTTTCTACGCAATAAAACTCTAAAATACATCTGAACTTTCACATTACCGTAAACAACAAAAACATTTGTTGATGCCGTCTTTACTAGTTCATTAACTTGCCAACAGATGTCAGCAATTTTGCACAACAGTGTGAATACCTGGTGGGCAGGTGGCGAGAGAAAACAGCTGCCCAATTTCGCCATATGCGTTAGCCAATAAGAGCATGTTTTCAACGTTTACGGGGGTGTTTGAAAATATGACATTTTTAAAGCTCAATACCTTGAAAATCAATGTACACACAGAAGTATTACTTTGTGTGGCAACATTTGGTGCGAAAATATTTTGGAAGAATCATGAAGATATTAAATTGTTTTTCTAGGTATCATCCTCAATGAGGATTATGCTGTCCTTCTAAAATTGTCAACATAAATTAATTTCCTCACAAAAAAAATTACATTTTCTGCCAGTGATTTACTCCACAAAAAGGCACGAAAACACTTATTAAACAGAACTATTTTAAACCTTGAAATTCAAATTTTCATGGACGAGGGGTTCCACGGACTCCCTTCCCGTCAACTTTAATTTGGGGGAGGGGGAGATAATTGAATAGAAAGTTCAAGGGGCTCACCCCCTTAATTGATACAGCTTTTCTGTTTAAAGTTCAATGTAGTAAACATTATTTACGAAAATAAAAGATTAAATTTTATACCCAACTCTCTTGAACATTTTCAGGTCAGTTAATGTCGCTAATATATATAAAATGCATAAATAAAATATACATTTTGGATTTATTTGTAAGAATGCAGTGTAGGCAACCATATACAAATTAGCTTTTGGAATTAGGAACAGGGGGTGGGTGTCTATATATGCTTTGACCCGCCCTTGAGAAGAGGTGATGCTCCACCGCTGGTACCACTTGAAAAATATATGTCGGAAAGTATTCTATTCATGTGTCTGGTCATCGCATTATGTGTAAAATTGTTTATTCTATAGTAATTACCACAATCAACAATATTAAAAATAAAAATAAAAAGTTTCTTTAAAATTTCGGTCCAGGAGATGGTCTATTCATAAGCATGTGAACTATTTTTATCACAAATTTCTACTTGAAAATTAATTTGTATTTGCAGAAGTATTTCCAAATTAATACAAGTTAAGGATGACTGCTGGTGCTACCTAAGATTTGACAAAACAACTATCTATACTGCAGTCATCTGTGGCAACAATTTGAAATACGACACCGGTACATGACAAAGTGCCATCTATTGTGTAATTGGTGAACAACTCAATTCCCTCTATCGACATCTATACGCTGGCCGCCATTTTGTGACAAGAATCCAGTGGGGACAGTTTTCAGAATTTTCTGCACGAGTACAACTGCCTCCAAAACTGGAAAGGATGCCCATGCAATCAGGCAAACTTTCAGGATTTTTATAACATGAAAACTAACATGTTTGAAAAAATTGGAAAGGTTGCCTGTCCAGTCTCTATTTAAATATGCTTTGTGAGAATAAATCCTGACGGGCTGCCCATCCAACCGACAAACATTCAGGGTTTTTAACGCATTAAAATTAACAGGTTTATAGAAATTAGAAAGGTTGTCTTTCTAGTCTCTTTTAAAATACACCTTGTCAGAAAAATACAGATGGGCTGCCCGTTCAACGGTCAAACTTTCAGCTCCCCCAGCAGATGCGCACACCTCCCTGGTTAGGGGCCGGAGGAGGAGAAATTATCCCCTCTGCGTGTCACCAGGATCTTTTCTAGCTCGCGTGACCAGTAATGCATTATCGCCTCTCCGCACAAGCTTCTCAGACGGCGTGCAGTGCTTTACTATTATCCTTTTTCCTACAGGATTCTATTATCCTTTTTCCTATGGGATTTTAAGCAGTGACCACATTATTTTATTTATATGGGCAACGTAGTTCAAAGTCTAATACTTGTTTCAATAGTTATGTTTTTTTTTTTAATTTGATTATTAATTTTCCAGATACGGCAGTCTAAAAGGCCATTTTTGGCCGTTTTGAGGGCCAAAAAATTGTGTTTCTAATAAATATGCCAAATTTTTAAAACTATAGCGACATAGTTTGATGTTTGTGTTCTTTTTGTTATGCAGATATAATGTGCGTTAAATAGTTTCGTCAAAAAGAGAATAGCCGCAACTCGCTGCAACACAATTGAAGGGCAAGTAGGGAGGCCTAAGGTCAAGTTACAAGGCCATCTAACATGGGCATCTTAATTATAACACCAACAATATACATAACAAGGATACTAAGTTATGGTTATGAAACAAGTTGTCGATGTACTCTTAAGTCCTCGGATTACTTGTGGGTATATTCTCAGAAACAACAACCAAAACCAAAACAATGCAAACTGAGTAATGTTAAGTTCCCACAAAAAATTCTAAAATTCTCTATTTGTATTATGTTTGTTATGGTTTGTAGTAGACTATGAGTTGTGAGTTTACAAATGGACAGGAAAGGCAGAAAATGATTGTGTTAGAGCACTGACTTTTGAGAGAAGACAATAACAGAGTAATGTAGTCTTCAATACAGAACACAGCTGACACTCTTCTCTCTACTGGAGGCAAGGGTAGTCTGCTTTCAGCTATCCTTACAGCCAGGATATTTTGCCTACAAGTTCAAAGTTAATCCAACCACTTTCCCAAGTGGACCCAAGCATTTGCCAGGTGTTTCAGCTAACATTCTGCTGTAGCATGGCCTATGACTGGCCCCAAATTCATTTTCACATATTAATAATCTGCAGTATGTTGTTCAACAAATTATATTTTGCCACTTATAATGTAGGCCAGGTGGTCTTTACAACAATTGTATCTGAGAGTTTTGTGTAAGTAGGTAGTAACTGTAATTTTATTTGTTAAAAGAATGCGTGTCAGTGGAAGATTATTAAGATTTAAAGTACTGTAATTAATTTTCAGTAACTGTGAACTAGTTATATTTAAAATAAGTAACGTTTTATTTGTTGGATTGTAATTAATTTATTCTAACAGTGAGAAGTTTTCTTACTAATGTTAATAGTTGATTTACAATTTAAATGACTTTATTTGGCTTTAAGTTATTTTTCAATTTTTTTTTTTTTTTTTTTTTTTTTTTTTTTTTTTTTTTTTTTTTTTTTTTTTTTTTTTTTTTTTTTTTTTTTTTTTTTTTTTTAATAGTCTACAAATTGTATTTAACAAAATAATGTATTCACTGTTAAACTTTAGTGTGTCAGGACAGAGATATCAAGCTAAATTTACACTTTCCAAGAAAACTTATTGTATTTCAATGCAAGACCGGCCTATAAAGATGCCCGTTAAGAAATTGGCGGCATAGTTGGTTGCAAGCAATGGAATAACACACTGTTTCCGACTGGTCGTACAAATTTAGAATTTAATGTTTCTTTCACTTAGTAACAAAATTATTACTTGATATGAACATAGATAATTTGTATGAAAATTAAACTGTTAACACTTAAAGCTAATTGCAAAAATTACCACTTTAAAATGTTGTGTTAATTGCGAAAAACATAATATTTTTTTTAATTGATTCCTGTAATGGCCATGGGGCGGCACCACTGACAGGTAACATCGATAGTTTGCCCGTGAACGTGGCTTTTTGTTATAGAGACATAGGTCGAGACGGACGTGTGTTGTGTTGATCGGATGAGAAGTTATTGGTCGTTGACAAGATGGGGCAGAGGCGGACGTGCGGTGTGCTAGAGAAGGTGGTGTTGGTGAAGTGCCGAGAGCATGGCGTTTTGTACCAGTAATAGCCTAAAGTGTTAATTGTTTTAATGTCACTTGTCAAGTGGAAGTTTCAATTTTGTCTTTAATTCAACATGTGAAGTTGGGATTACAAACCAGTCAGCAAAATTATCAGTGATCAGTGGTTGTACATTTTGAACATGTAAAAAACTTATGTCGTTCGCTCGAAGGGAGCCCCCCAGCAGTCAAATTTCAAATTTCAGGGATGATGTATTAAGTCTGCAATGTTACAGCTTCAGCTAATAAACCCCAAAATTTTCTAGAGTTTCACCATTTTTTCATTCTTCACTGTCGGAACCCATGCAGTTTATGTTTAATTAATGAGATGCTGAGTTAGCTGTGGATGTGAGGCTGAATGGCGGGACGCGTCATACTGTGTCCAGCAATGGTTGCAGACATGCTAGTCATCACATGAGTCCCTCGAGATACAGTAATGGCGTGCTATATGGATGCCATTATCTTGCTGCTACAGTGTCGACCTCTCTTAAATTGTATCCTGCTGGAAACTGGGCAATTTTTTTCTTAATTGTAAGGAAATCTTCTTTTATGTGTTTTGGCATACTTTCTTCTTGAATTTGTATTTATTTTATCAAACTCTTGTTTTATATAGCACATGTCATAGCAATTTGCTCCTCTTGAAGATGCACTTCATTTAGAATAATTCTTATGTATTATTTAATCAACAGTTTTTATTAATTTATATGTTTTCACTGTAAATAATAATTTTCATCATTATTTTTATAACACAACTAAGCAAGAATTGTAGGCCTGTAGCAACATAAATAAGACACAATAGGAATATTATACTATGTGCTCAGAAAATTTTGATCTATGAGAAAAAAAGATTGCCAAAATTAATTTAATAAATGAATAAATTTTTTTGCCAGTGGCTTTTGAATGTATTAAATATAAAAATAACATGCCTGCTTACAAGCAAATTTTGTACACTCAAAGGTGTTTGGACTCATAAATAAAACATGGCTTTGATTTTATAAAAAAATATACTGCACTTGAAATTCTAACACACATAACAAATATTGAATTGACTTCGTTGTTTACAGTTCCTTGGCAAACAAATGTTTTCTTTTATATTTCTATATTTGATGCAACAATTTTATGATATAAATAAAAACGGAGATATGTTCTGATGGTTTTAACTTTGTTACCAGTTTAGAAACGTGAATTACATAAATTAATTAATGCTGTGCTCAACAGACTGAAAATTATAAACAAAAATGTTCATTGATAAGTGATGTATGATGTAGTGGTAAATGAAAGACACTTAAATTGAATATACGAAACTACAAATAAATCATAGGTGAAAAAGTATGTTAACCCATATTGGAGACAACTTTGATTAAAACAATAGAAAATCAACATTTAACATTATTCTGAAGTAAACTAGGTGTGGGACTCAGAAAAGTACTGTAATTATAAACGTGAATATGGAGATGAAAAGTTAGATACAGAAGTATTTATAAAAATGCTATGAAACATCACACACTAGTTTTATTTACCACAATATCTACCATATACCAAAATAATTTGTTTGACAGTAAAAGTACGTAGTCACTGTTCTCAGGGAAAAAGGTACAACTTTAGACAGTATTACTTAACAGTCCAAGTTTGTGAATGATATAAAGCATTTTAAGTTCTGCTATAGAACTGAAATGTTTTCTAAGCATTTTAAGTTTTGCTACAGAACTGAAAAGTTTTCTGTAAAAATATCCATGAGGTCATTAAGCCCCTGAAAAGAAAAGTTATTTAAATAAATTTTTATGCCAAATTCCTAAAAGACGATGTTGATTGTACACTTATTTAACTAGACAATGTTGCATTAAATTTATTTTAAAAATGCAGAACAATAAATGTTATTCTGTAGATTTTGTAGCCAAACACACAATTCACCAAGCATCACATAATAAAAGGTAATTTACGAAGAAAAACAACCAAAATAATTCCTTTAAAAATGAAATTACAGAAGTACCAATGACTATTGATGAAAATTGTAATAAATTGCATGTTCTGGCATTGGTATTAGGGAGGCATGAACTATAGTCAGCTACTTTGGTTGTCTTAGGTGAAAATAAGGTACTTGGTGTTTAATGTGGGAGTTAGGCCACTCTTATTATATGCTTCCTTGGATGTACAGTAAACCCTCGTTTTATCGGACCTCCATTCAGCGATACAAAATTATTCCACCGTCGGGTCTACTTGTCACATGCAGCACAAGACCTACCTGGTTATTGTACTTTGGTAAGTGACATCAGGCACGCGCAAAGATAGCCGCGTAAAACGGTCCACAGAGCTATTTTTAATCGCGCATCGGGATACGTGCCGTGTCCGGTCAAGAATGACTGTCTACCTGAATTTTTTGACGTAACTGTAAGATCAACAACGCAAGACCTACCTGGTTATTGTGCTTTGGTGCACGACATCAGGCGCGCGCACAGATAGCCGCATAAGACGGTAAGCAGAGCTAGTCAATCTCTCATCAGTGTTTTGACATGTCCGGACAAGAACGACTGTCGTGTCTACGTGAGTTTTTAACGCAGTTAATGTACGCGATAAAGATTATGCATTTTTTTAAATGAAATAGTGTCTGCAACAGGACAGAAAATACATAGAGTAACTTTGACATCAAGCAAAAAATTTTAACTAATATAAAAGTTAGAAGGCCGGTGTTTCTGTAGCAAAGTTGTGTGATGATTATGGTGCCAAGAAACAAACCGAGTCGGACATTTGTAAAGCAAAAAACTAGTTAAATAGTTATGTGTTGAAATATGATGAACAAAAAAAATGGCACTGTTGGACCCAGGAAACATGTGAAACTTGCTACTGCATCTTCAAACGACGAGGCAACAACGCTCGTGTGGTGTAAATATGTGAGGTGTAGACACATTAAATCTGCTGCGGACAAACTAGCGCAACACATGCCTATCTCACGCTCAGCATTTCCGTCCCTTGCCCTTCAGAAATTCTCAAGTACGGCGGCTAGATTATTATCTCACTGACACGGTATACGATACTGCGTCACGATGCAAACAGCGGTAGTTTAGATGGACATTTTTTATTTGTCATATATTTCGTAAATAAACATTTTACTGTGAAATACAAAGCAGTAGCTCAAGTTCACGTGTCACATGTTACCACGCAACGTAACACGAAACCAAGCTGATAGCAAGCCGCCTCCTGTCCCTCCCCTTCTACTCTTTCCCCGCCCCCCACACATCATCTCAATGAGCAGACAAAGGCACGTGCTTATCTTTCTACTTCCGCCAGTCAGCACAAACCTTCCCCCTCGCCCATTTCCAGCGATTTGACCACAACAAACACGTTGCGTTACTATGCTTATCACACTGCTATAAATCTATCGGCTTGTCTATTTTCGTGTGCCGATTTTGGTACTTCGCGATTTACCGGACATCTGATTTACCGGACCACACCTCCCACCGAATAGTTCGGTAAAACGAGGTTTACTTACTACCATTAGCTTACTATACGTCTAGAGTGCGTACCTTTACAGTAACACATGATGATGGTTCAACCACATTTTCTGGTGGATCAATTGTGAACTCTCTAGGATTAATAGGAATCATTTTATTCATGCCCATTCTTGCATACTCTTCAAAAGTAACACTTGATTCATTCCCGTCTGACTTCACAATCATAGAATACATCACAGGCACCAGGGTTGAATTGCACAGTGTAACATACTGTTCAGTTATAAAGCCTAAACAGAAACATTAATGCTATTAGTTGTGGTTCAATTCAAAACTTTTCTGTTTGAGATAATAGTACTGAGGCCTAGCTTCAAAAATAGTTTTATAAAATATAATCTACAAAGAAATAATTACCAGCATGTAGTTTATATTAGCTTTCATTCAAAACAGAAATGAGAAACTACTGTCAACTTTAAAATATTTGCATGTGGATTACCCTATTTACCGTTTAGTCTCTGCATATTTTTAATTTTTTAAGTTTAATGATGGTAGTACTTCTGAATGACATTTACAGAGAATTAAATACTTGTAAAACCTAGTGAATATAAAAATTTACCGGCAATATTAACTGGAAACTGTGACTGTGTGTATGAGTGTGTGTGCGTGAGTACGTGCATGTGTATATAAACACAGTGTTAATTTCCAAAAACTCAGTTGCAGCACAAAGCTGTGAGATGGAAATACCACCTGACTAATCCTGTAGCAGCAGTCAGCCATCTCACCATTCTACTCCTGTAGCAGCAGTCAGCCAACTTACCGTTCTACTCCTGTACATTCACTGCCTGTGCCTGAGAGCGCCACATTCTCACTTAATGATTTCATTTTCATGTATGACTTACGTGTCACAGCCAAGAACATTTTAGTTAGTGAATTATTTGGATCATTTTCAACCAAGTAAATTCGATTAAACAAAGTTTATAGTGGTAACATAACAGACTGCAGAAAATTTTAATGGAAGCAGGAGGTTACGTAAAACAACTCTCTGTTACTATAAGCATGGCTGAAACCACAGTTCAGAAAATATTAAGAGATTCTACTTCTGAAGCAGAATTGTGTGCTGATGGGAAAAGAAAGGGAAGATAGTGGAGCAACTAACATACACTTGATGTACCAACGATGCCACCTCCCTTCACAGAAAATACAACTTTGGTCTTAAGCTGTAAATTGTCTGGCTGGTCTGTCTGCCATTGAGAGTATGATGGGAGTGGAAAGGAAAGGCAGCCCATATTGACTAAAAACTCTTTAACACTAAAAATAGCGGACCAGCATTCATTTAGGGAATCTATTTAGATGCTTGTAAATTTCAGTGTAACTAATTAAAGTACAAGCCCTACTATAATCATTGCAGTTTGCTAGTATATTCTACTAAAAGTAACTTTAAATAAACATTTTTATTATATAGTTTCTTACGACATTATTTTGAGCTACTATACACACTGCAAAGTATTTAATTCCGTAACTCAAGCATTCTTTAAATGTAAATTATTGCATGTGTTAGGTAGATAACACAGCAATGCTCCACAGCATTCAATTAGGGTGGTTTGCTGCGACCTTACATTTGTATGCCACATTCTGCTACCATATATAGGAAATTCGAATTGAAACTCAACTCGTAAACTATACGTTTTGCCATGCACTTCATTTGAAAATTATTATTAAATCTTTAAAAACTACACACATCATAAAAAATTTCAATGTCCTATAATACTTTCACTAAAACTGCTGATGTTATGAGAGTCAATAAAGCATAAATTATATGTATGCAAACGCTTACAAAGTGGATGACATGGTAGCAGCAGTTGCTCGGGAAGTGAGTGACCGACAAAGGAGGATTGGAAAGAGGAGGTGGCGGCGTATTAACTGATCAAAAACTTGAAACATTTATATGTAAACAAAGAAACTGTGGAAAACGGCCGCTAGGTTACTAATTACTAAAAACGTAAACCGAGATACACAAGTACATACAGAAACAGTACTTGCGGGTTGGAGAACACACAAAACATAGACGGACAACACATTTATGAGCAGTTGTGCGGAAGAGACGTTTCACTGGCCAGACCAGCTTCCTCGGGCGGTGAGTGATTGCACACTGTGTGTCCATCTATGTTTTGTGTGTTCTCCAAATTTGTAGTACTATTTCTGTAAGTACTTGTGCATCTCTGTCTAAGTTTTTAGTAATTGACAAATTTAAAATTTGATGAGGGTTTTAGAATAAAAGGATTGCTGCAGTGCTTGTGAAACTTACTTATGGAACACTACACATAGCTGTCTGCTTTTATAGACGCTCCACACAACAGCAATTCAAGTCATTAATGTAAAAACGGGTGTACTCCTACAATTGTGGATTATCCACGACATCCATTCCCATGATTACCACAGATAATCAAGAGCTGGCGGTATTTTATCAGCATTATTAAAAGTATAAATTAAAAACCTTAACAATATGTTTTATATTATTTGTAAGAGATTTTGCTCCAGCAATCTGAATTGCTATTTCTTGAATAAGATAAGACATATTGACTATGAGATAAGCTAAAGTAAAAACAACAAAAAGAAAAGAGTTCTATGTTGCAAAAATTCCTTTCCATAGTAGTGTGTACCATTTTCCCCACACCAGCATTTCTGTTTCATTAAAAAATTCTTGACCTGTCTGAACAGGGCATTAGATTTTAAACGTCAAAAGCAGGATAGTAGTGACTAACTATAGAGCCAACTGAAGGCTCTGTTTAGATACTATTTCATATTACTCAAGTCAAGTCTAAACAATGTAACCAAAACTTACCTATTGGTATTTCCCCAAGATTGAGTTCATTAATGGTGAAATGAAGTTTTGGACTAACTACTCTTCCCCTATAATAAAAGAATATAAATATAATTAAACAATGGGCAATTTACAATCTGAAAGTATAATGTATGTTGTTGCAACATTGTTAAGTTTCCTCATAAGAATAACATTAAATCCACGGTTTCAGTTCTGCAGCACCCCAAAACACTAATAACATATTTGACCAACTGTACATATGATAAAAACTACTTTAAATCTAAAATGTTTCAAAATATGATAAAGTAAAACAGGTTTTCAGGTTTCACATACATATACACGCTATGGCGAACAGTGTAAGCACATTTTATTTGTACATGGTTTGCCTTATGTAGTATGCAGCGTCAGTCATGTCAGATTCAGCATACCTTGACGAAGAGAGAGGGCACAACTCCTAAAGGACAGGCTTATTTTGAAAATATTTGCTTTACACTGAGATAGAGAGAGTAAGAGATTTTGGTTAGATGAAAAGGTGGGGAAAATGCGAGATCCCAGAGTATACCAGCCGACTAACAGTATTGTCCAGCACGATTCCCACAAGTGGAAATCTGGGAACCGATCCAGCCGGGAATCAAACCCAAATCCCCTTGGTGGGAGGCGAATGGTCTGAACATTTGGCCACCATGGCCCCTAATGTTTGCATTAGCATGCCTGTAAAGTAAAAGGAGATGAAAGACAACAAATGTGGTAGTTTAGAGTTTTACTCATATTTTTAGACGCTATCCAAAAGTAGATGTATTTTTAAAACTGAAAGTAACAATTAATATACAGTGAACCCTTGATAAATCACATTTTATTTTAGAACAGTATTAAGCTTTGTAACGTGGTGATTCATCGCTACTTAGCCGTTAATAACCCCATCCTAAAATATCTGGCAAGTTCCGTGTGGCTGAATGTTGCTAGCGAGGCACGCGAGTAGAGATGCAACTCAGCAGGCTGACCTCACTCTTTATCTCACATCCCTCTTCACCGCATGAGTCATTCTCACACGTACGCCATGACAAATATTTCAGTGTGGTGTTTGTGAAATGACTGTCACTACAAGTCACAATAGCACCTAAATTAAAATTTATTTCGTTCTGCTATTTTCAATGAATTCAGGATTGCAAAACAAATCGTTCTGGATAATAAAATGAAATATTAAAAACCATTTCTTTGCATTGCGACTTAGAAAATGTGGTGACAAAGTTTTACTGCCCTTTAACAATGTGGTCTTAAGAGCCGATAAGGGTGAAGTGAAAGACCAACACAAAATCCATGCCTGAGCCGGAATTCAAACCCAGAGTCTCTCACATTGTAAAAGAGCATCCAACCAATTTTGGTACAGAGGTCGGCACAACATAAAAAAAAAAAAAACAGGACTTAGTTAATTGGGTAAACGGGGAAGGGGTGCCAAAAAGGAGCATTTGCCCGGGCCTCACATTCTAGAAGGCCTTACTTATGAATACAAACAAGTTATAATTTAAAATGAACGGCTTTTTATTAATTTCATATCAACCTAGATAGTTTCTGTGAAATGTATTTTAAGTGTAAAGAGTAACAAGTCATTAATATCCATTGCCGAGGTCAGATCTTATGACGGCACAGCAAACATGTTAAGAAAGTATGCAGGCTTACAAGCGCACATTATCACTGTAATTAAAAAGGGGGGGAAGAGGCTCAGATCAGATTTACGTTGCCTTATATACAAATACAGTGAACCCTCGATAACTCGGACTAAAAGTGGGAAGAAGCTGTCCCGAGTTATAATTTGTTCGTGTTATAAAGGGGCTTCTGGGGAGGTGGGGTAATCAGTCATTAATCACAAGAAACGCTAAGAAATTTGTACGCTATCATTTTTACAAGCAAAAGAGGCTGCAATAAATACTGTTTTGTACGCAACTATCGTATCAAGTGACGGGAGAGCCGCCATGCAGTGGGAAAATTAATGCTAACGTGAAGGACTATAAAAGAATGTCAAGGTCAACAGGTACAGTCTCATTACAACAGCAATACAAACACTGCACGTGACCACAAAAAAAAAATATATATATATATATATATATATATATATATATATATATATATATATATATATATATATATATATATATATATATATATATATATAAACACACATATATAGAGTTGTAGTGATGATACTGTGCGCTTGTAGGCATTCACATTTCTGACATGTTGGTTGCGCTGTCATAGCTCTCACCTCGGCAATGGACATCAATGACGTCTTTATTAGCACTTACACTTTTTAATACATTTCACAGCAACCGTCAAGGTTTATTAGGAACTTTATAAAAGCCCATTGATCTTAAATAATAACCCTATCTTTTATTTTTATGTGAGGCCTGGGGCAAATTTCCCTTTTTGCCCCTCCCCCCCTTTTTTTTTATCCCATCAAATTGACTAAGTCACGATTTTTTCTACATCACTCTGGCCTCCATAGCTTAGTCAGGCGTCGGTGTACTGTGCGAGAGGCCTTGGGTTTGAATCCCGGCTCGGGCATGGATGTTGTGTTGTTCTTTCACCACCCACTTTGGCTCTTGAAAACATCGTTGTTAAAGGGGCATAAAACCCTCTCACCAATTTCTCTACATTGCAATGCAAAGTAATGATTTTTAATTTTTCTTTTTAATGTCAGGAACAATTTGCTTTTCAACCCTGAATTCATTGCACATACCAGAACAAAATATTTTTTCGTATATGTAATCCGTAGTTACTGTCATTTCACAAGCACCACACTGAAATGTTTGTTTACAACACACGTGCGTGCCTGGCTCGCAGGGCGAAGAGGGAGGAAAGGTAAAGAAGTGAGAGGTCGGTCTACTGTGTTGCATCTTTACTCGCGCGTCGCATCACACGGAACTTGCCAGATATTTACTGTGAGACTACGCTATAAAGTTTAATACTGTTTTAAAATATAATCTGATGAATTTAAATCCAGAAGAAATGATTTTAAATGTCATTTAACCAAAAAATAATTAATTGAAAATTATTATAATTTTTTTTTAATTCTGTCAGAGTTATCCAAAGTCCGGGACATCAAGGTCCGAGTTATCGAGGGTTCATTGTATACACAAATAAATTGGCCCTGGAAAAAAAATGTTTCTCATAGAAAAACATTTCAAATATTTGAATGATACAAATCTGAAAGTGATAGTAAACAGATAGTACATCAGTCTAGACCAAGAGAGGTTGTGGTGCAAAGTGTAGAGCTGCAAGTTGTAACTGACAAACTGACAAAGCAAATTTCTGTTGCATACAGTAATTTAGACACTTGTCTGATACGTAACAATTCATGGTCACAAGTGCATTGTTATAATATTTTTGTGCCTAACTTTTGGATGTTTTACTCCTATTTAAATTTATAGAACATGATTAGAATTTAATTGCTTTTTAATATGACAAGTTGTGAAAGAATGAAACTGTTAATTACAGGTTTCATGATTCAGTTTATATGCATAAAATTAAATTTTTAAAATCAGTAGTACTAAAACGTGTTCACATATTTTTGTACTGTGACCTAGAAGGATTGTTAATTACAGTACCGTTTTTATTCGTGTATAAGAGGAAAATTTTTATTTACCAGGGGAGTGTAACTACTATCTATCCCATGTAAGAATTCCGTATTTTGACAGCCGATGCTACCAATATTTTTAACACGTGCCAAACACGTGGCAAAATAACATACCATTTAAAACAACATGACGTGATCATATGACCTGATGAAGCAGTATTGGCAGCCCTGATCAACAAATTGGTTAATTTCCAATGCCAACATTGAAAGTAATGTGTTATACACGTGAAAAATAAGCAAGCATTTTGGATAAATTGTAATATATTAACACGGTTATGAATCCAGCATTACTCAGTTAACTATTTTATTCTATTCAAACCATGTGATTTGTGTAACTACTTTACAAACAACCACACCATTGTCAACAGACCTGTACCGGCAACCAAAACAAAGGATGCCATTACGTAAGCTTCTCGTGTGTTTGTGCAAGTTTCTGATTATTTTCTTTTAAGGTGTTATTATAAATTCTATTCATATATTTCATATATTGCAATGCAGGGATTAAAATACCCAGACTGTAATCGCCAACGACAACGGGATATTTTAAGACGCATTTTGAAAGAGGGAACTGGAAAAACGTTCAGCTTTTGGCATGTCTACAAAAAACAATCGCTAAGTAAGAAGCAGGTAATCCATTCAGAGAAAAGTGTTACAGATATTTTAAAAAAAGGTTACTTACCTTTTAGTTTAATGGAATTTGTGTTATATTTGTATGTATATGTAAACATGCTTTTTCAAGTCGCAGACATAAATTATTTTTGTACGAAAAAATTCATGTTTTTATATGTATGGCAAGTAAGTGGTACCATTTAATATAAAGTCCACGTGACATTTTGTGCCTATCAGCTGCAAAAGTGTAGGCATATATATTACCAAAAGAATAGGTCATAAAAGCTTAAGCCTATGTATTTCCCGGTGTTTAAAGTGTGAGTGTTTAATCACATGTGTTGCCAAAAGATTTAAAGCTGATTTGGGAAATTAGTCCTACCCATGTTTGTTTATTACTTTTGCTTTTGTTGATATATTATTTTTGTTTAGGTTGTGAGAGAGTAAATTTTTGTTATGTAGTCTACAAAAAAATATGCTGACAAGTATTTTTTTTAAGTATTGAGAGTCGAACAACTTTGATAGTAACATTGATATTTTGAAGGTAGGCCCTACCCACAAAAGGTAAGTTTTTCGACAGTCTGCTACATTAAACTTAAACTACTACTTTATGATTTTATAGTGCAGAACCAAACTGAAGGCCACAAGAAAAATAATTGAATTAAGGCTTTCATGTATATACATATATATATATATATATATATGGTTTTTTTTTTTTTTTTCCTCCCACTGTCGTATGCTCTTGCAACTTCAGTTTGTTATAACCAAATAAGCTACTATTACTTTAACTTTTTAGGTGTCAAGTTGAAATTAAATAAATAGATAAGTTATCCATAAAAGTTTTTTTGTAATGCCATTAAATGTTACAATTTTGAGCATACCTAGGAAAATGCACAATAAATTATGTAAAATTTTGAGTTGTTATATTAACTGAACTGCTATGAAATAACTTTCCATTAAAATTGCCCACCTAACCCTAGTGCAGCATGTATTGAAAACAAATTACCTCACTTGTCCGAGATCTAAAAATAACCAAAATAAAATCACAACACACTTTGAATTCTATTGCAATAATACTATACCTTAACTGCTGACATGTTTTGATTGTCAGCTGGAAAGCACATGGTGGTGGAAGGATACATAATGTTTTTGTTTACATTGCCCTACTTTTTTATGATCTGTCAAATAATGGAATTCTTATATTGTATGGACATCTCAGGCTAGCAGCTGGTCATCCACACTGTGACATATGGACGTTAAGCTATTTTTCAACGTAAACATCTCGTGAGATGCGTTTGGTCATGTATTGTGTTTGTATTGTTGTACGGTTGAGACTGTACCAGTTGACCTTGACTACTTCCGCTCGCTACGTACCAAGCTTATATCCAACGAATATTTGTTATCTCTCTCACACACACACACACACACACACACACACACGAACACTAGCTGTCCACCAGTCAGACGAGAGAAGATGGAAAGTATTTACACGTGGTAGAAGGGTGCCTTGGTGCCAGCTTCTAGCACAGAGATAAAAAAAAGGTATCAGCCAGAAGTAACATAAAAAATATAAAATAAAGACTCTACCTGCCCACATTAACACTCTTTTATAGATCGCCACATTACAGTGGTAATGTCCCCACTACCCCCTTCCCATAACTTGATACAATTATTACATACATAGCAGTATACATTGCCGCCTCTCTTAATCATAGAAATGATAGCTGTTACGTTTTTTTTTTAGCAAATTACTACTCTTTGTTATTTGGTTATGCTAGAGTATCTACAAAAAAATTTCAGTATTTTATAACTTGTTTAAATGAGAGATTCTTTTAACATAAGTGAGACTCGCAGTCTAAATATCAGGTACGACTTAAATTTACAATATATACAACTATTTAATTACATTTACAATGTTCTTTATGGAGGGAGGCAAGAATAGTTAGATATATAATTTTACATTCATGAATACTTATGAGCTACTCAATTTAGTTACGACGATGACAGTCCCACCTTGTTAATGATACCAAGGCTGATGTAAGGAAACGTCCACGCGATCGGCACGTCGTAGATCTGGACGTTGTGGTGCATCTTGGTAGTGAAGTGGTGCTGGCGACGATATGGGGCAGACAGACCTCGTAGGTAGCATGACACGCCCCTTTATCGTGCCCTGTGTGGCAACTCATACCGCTGTTGGAGTGGGGAGTTCTGCCTTGCAGTTTGCCGCAACTTATGTTTAATATTTTGGAATTCCTCGCCGGGTGGCCTGGTTACTGAGTGCTGTGTTAGAACCAGGGTTACATGGTTCATAACAGTATCCTCCCAGTCAAGAATGAAGGTCGTCCTCGACAGTGTCTGGGGGTTATGTGTATCATGATGTCCTCATCTTGTCATGTAGGTGTGGTCTTAAAATTTAACTTTTGTTTGACATTTTCCTGGATATTATGTTACATTTATTCTTCTGGCAGCGGGCATATGGAAAAGGTTGAAGCCCTCTTCGATACAGAAGGAAACTTTAAGATACTGGGATTGTGTCAACAAGGAACAACTCGGGTAAAGGAACTGCCGAGGTCGGTCTTCTTCCGCCTTCATTTACAGTTCTGTTTATGTCAACGACGTATGAAATCATGCTGACAGAAGTATTGAGCATGAACTTGAGTTCTGCTGAGCGTGCTTGTCTCGGAGCCCGAACGCAGCTGTCTACATGAATGTAGGTATGCGACGTGTCAGCCTTGCTTGAGGTTTTCAAAACAATCACTGTGGCTTTGTATTATTTGTTGATTTAAATACATACAATTAACTTTTAATGAAAACATAGTATGTTACTTGAAATTATTAATAATTGCAAAATTAAATAATGCTCTCCCTCCTCACAGTTTTCGTGACAGCTCGATTTACTGCTGAAAAGGAATTGTTTATTAATAAAACATTGACATCAGTCTTATGATATAAAATATCCTAAAATTAAGAGTTCTGTCATACAGGACCTTGACAGGAATTTATTGAAACATAGAAGATATATAATACATTATTAACTTTTAAAATTCTAATTTAAAACGTAAGATTTGCAGCTGCGTTTGATTCGACGTTTCAAAATTTGGGAAGGGACATGAAAGGACACATTTACCCTCAAGACACTCCAATTTAACGAACTCTGAAATAACGAAAGCAGTGATTTAACGAAAGGATTTTTGGGAACCCTCCAAAAATAACAAAAAATTTATGAAATAACTAAGCAACTTTGACTAAATGGAACACAAATTATAATGTAAGTCTATTAAAAATAGTACCACTCGCCACAGTATATACTAATTTCTCCGTACGCAAGCTTAAACCATCCGTCGAGAAACAAAAAAAAATTATTAAAATCTGTTGAAAACTTTGGCCCCGGGAGTGAATTTGAGATAAGTATGCGTACCCGAGCGAGCGACGCTGTGTTGCATAACAAGCACATACTAGTTCCTCACCCTAACAGCTGGCGAGTGAACGAGCATCTAGGTACCCAGTTACTGCAGCGTGGTGGTGCATGGCACAGGAATTAATTCACATATAGTGCTTCGCATCTCCGTTACAATACGCTGCAGTGCAGCCTGCTCGTTGATTAATTCTATTATCGATAGTTTGCAGAGACACCCTACATGATTATTTCTGTCGCATCTCGTGAAAAAATTCAGCAAATTCATAAAAAATATGTAATTATATTATTTGCAGACTTTGTACAACAAATTTATTACCATAAACGTAAATAATTTGTTTCTCTGATGCTAAAAAAACACTCAAATGGAAAGTATTTTTAAAGAGCAGACCAACTAAAGTGTCTCACGAGTGTGGCTGCCTACAAGCTACAATTATAATGGCTGCTGCAGCACATATTTAATTATTAATTTATTGTTGTCTCTCAAACTTTCAATTCAGTTTTCATTGCAATTATTTTTATGGAAATTTCCTGAATTTTTCTGTGGAGCGGGCGGGAGAGACTAACAGATTGACGGCTCGGCGGTGTTAGTCATTACTTCTCATATATTGATGGCGTGCGGACAGCCTAACTCACCATGCACACGTGCTTGCTGAGTGTTCCACTGGACGTTTTTTAAGTTTTTTCCATTAATTTTTTTTCTTTGATGGCTGTGGCTTACCTGTTGACGGTAAATGTGTTTTGTTATTGTTTTGAGCTAACAGACTTCACAAAAATTACCATAAATTCTGCCAAAACATGCACAAGGATTTAACAATTTTTTGGGAAAGATGGGGGGGGGGGGGTGAAAAAATATGATGTCGGATTTAACGAAACATTGATTTAGAGTAAATATTTTCGGGTCCCGTTGCATTTCGTTGAATCGGGGTTCTACTGCAGAAGCAACTTAAAACAAATCACGTAAAATTATTTTTAAAAGTAGTTTATCTAAAATGCTATATAAAAGATGGATACAAAAATCCATCAACTACTGGTAAACTTGTAGCATATTACTTGCAGTGATGTTATTCTATATCAACTCAATTCCAAATAATTGTGTCACATGCAATATTTTGAAGCAAGTGTATCACAATTCTGCTGAAGCATTTTCCAGTCCAAGAAATAAAGCCACACAAATACAAATAAATTACTAGACTATTTCAGCATTGTTTCTTTCAGCCAAACAATTACAAGAGCACGGAATAAACACGTATTCCGTGACGAGGAAGTAAAACATAAATTTAAGCCAAGCTTATTATTTGAAGTCGACATGATTTTTAGCTAACACGGAAACAACAAGAATGGGAAATCATAGATATATACATACAAAAAAGTTGTTGCCAAATTCGTAGGCAAACATGAACTATTTTTCTAAATTTTCACACATCTGATTTTAATGCAAGATATGGTACAGTATGTATCAGTAAAACAGTTTTTGCTCACAAAGTGGATGAAACAGTTACCAAACATATTTAGACATCAATATAAAATGTCAGCCTTAAACTATGTTGCACATGATACAATTTTTTTGTAGCAAATGTATCTTCGAGGTATGTGAAAAGAAAATTACTTGCACTGTTCTTTTTTTATTACAAAAACTATAAACTAAAATAATTACATTTTTATCACATCTTAGACTGTAAGGAGAGCCATGGTAAACTTTACATAGAGTTTATGAAACATGACACACAGTATTGGTATCTATAAGTGTCTTGGAAATACCCACAAACTAATTTCAATCACCCAAACATAACATTAAGATACAACACGATACTACACAGTAAAAATTACATATACTGTAAGGGGAAGCTAGTGGTGCTAAATTAACTATATGAAATACTAACTAATCAAAGTGAGACATGCTCTGCATCATGAAAATACAATGCACTTGGTAAGTACATACAATGGAAGGACAGAATTTAACAGCACTTCAAACTCGCCACGTAGTGATACATAAAACAAATAAAGAAGTGATAATTTTATCATTGGACACACATTTTTGTCCAAACAAAGCATGTACTTTGCAGAACATGTACTAAAAAAATGTCAAAATCAATCATAAATTGTCACAATTTTTTTTTTTTTTATCCATTCCCTTTTAAGACTTGTATCTATATACAGTAAAAGTAACATCGTTTACAGTTTACTGTCTACTAGGGAAGATTTTACAAATGGCTGACGTTCTGTAGTTCACAACTACCAGTGCCGTAGGTAATTAAGTCTCCGAGTACAAAAATTTCTCAATTTTAGATTCTAAGATTCTGCTATCTCATGATGAGAGACGTATAACTTCCTCACTGTTTTCACAAATAAATAATTTAAGATTGTGAACAAATTCACTTTCTATTTTGAATAAACTCTCTCAATTTGATTTACCAACTCCAAGTACATTTAGTCACACATCAAACCTCATCAACGAAACTATCATTCAAGAGAATGTGAATTCCATACAGACCAACTATTTTGAAAATGACTTTTACCAACAGGTTTTTCTTTTCGATTCAGGCAAATGCAACTGCAGCAACATCTAAATGAAACCCAGCTTATAAAAAAAATTATTATCTTTAATGTATAAAATGTGTTGTGTCACGTAGGTATAAGCCTACATCGTCTTACCCTTGGCCAGTAATGATCATATAGTGGTCATTAGTAGATATTTGCAGTAGGTTACTCAAATAACTTACAACACGTTGGCATGACTGTTCTTTTTAATTAACTAAAATTCTACTTCCACATACCAAAACAGTTTAGATTGCAACCATGATAGTCTTAAATCATCGTCAAAGCCTGACGCTCCCGGGAGAGAACATCTCAACCCAAAAAAAATTATGAAGGATTTCAAACAAAGTTCTTAAAGAACCAAACACGCCACGACATATTCTTACTCATCCTCGTCAAAAGCAGGAGCCCTCAGCTCGGCGACAGAAGGCAACAAAGGATTTTACATAAAACTAATAAGTACTCATGACTGCTACGCCACCTCGTTCCCACACAGCCCACACACCATTCCAAAAAGCCATCTTCGTCCGCGACCGAACAACAAGTATAGCCGACCCCGGCGAGGCTTGCCTCTCCCTGCAGCGCCTCTGGTGGCCACCCAGCGTACCAAGGTAAAAACGTAACAGAAAACTAAAACTAAATTAATATAATGAACAAATTACAATCTTTATACTTTTAAACCACCTGTAAAGTGAAAATATTGCTTTAAAAACTATTACAATTTAATTTACAACATCAATTTTTATAAATTTAAACTGCATGTCCTTTCATTGGCCCAAGCCGGCCCGCGCAAACATAGCACCATCTCTCTTGCACACTCAACGAGTGGCCGCGCACGTGCACTCCCGTGAAAAGTAAAAGTAGTAGAAAAAACTGTTAAAAATCTAAATATAGCAATTCCAGGAACTGGGTAGGCACACCTGTGCCATCAAACTACACTTGCCAACAATACACCCAGCCTGAAGTTACAGTACAGTAATAATTAAGCTGCAACTGATAATGTTAAATTTAAATTAAAATACAAAATAGCCTCAACCTAAACAAACCAAATTAAATATAAAATTGAACTATTTCAATACTGATACAGATAAAATGCCAAACAATACCTTACCAAACTCCTGTCAACAATACCTGAAAATAATTAAATATATAACAGCAAATTCAATAAATCAAACGTAAGGAAATAAACAAAATATAAACAAGACAGGAAATAATAAAGGCCTATGTGGTGGGTGGACTGCATCGCAATATCAAAGATAATATATTTACTGAATTGTGTAATGTATTAAAATTTAAAAAGTTCATTAAATTTTAAAATAAATAAATTTTGGGGTTGTACTGATTTGCAAATATTATTATCTATAGTAAAAAGTAAGATATATTGTAAATTTTATTCATATTTTAAACAAGAATTGAATTACTTAGCAGTACGCAGCCTTACTTCAAGGTGAAAACAATTTCTTCCTGAGACTCTTCAATACAGAATGTGATCTTCTCAATGAAGTCTCCAGCATGATTGCTGGAAAAGGTCAGTAAAAATGCCTTTTGCTCTCCAGGGGCCAGCCCGTAGCTTGGAGGTGAGCAGCATACTTCACCACCAAAAAACAATGACTTGTTGGAATAACTGATTGTTCCAGAAATATCACCTTTGTTTATACATATAACCTGTGAGACAAGGAGGGAAATCATGTACATGCCAACATTTTAATAATTTGTTACATACAACAGTACTCACACATAACTTAAACGTGAAAATAGTAACGGGAAATGAAAACTGATTATGTAAGAATACTCTAAATCAATCTGACGCATGCTAACAGTGTCGTGTAAAGGTGCCATCTCATCTTGCCCATTCCATTTTCCTATGCCTTACCTAAATCCTTTTCACCCTCGTTAAACCAGATTCCAAGCATGTATACACATCCATGTGGATATAAAAGAGGGAACAATAGCCGCAGAAATCAGTTGCAGCGAGGGAAGCAACTCACACTACTCCCTCTTATCAGCTCCGGCAGAGAGACAGTCGTCAACCACCCCTACAGCAATTCTAATAGCTAGAGTGACAGCTCTGCTTAACAGCACTCGGCCAGGAAGACCAGTACCTGCCGAACTCCTTCCTGAAACACCCCTCACCAACCAACTGCTCAGTTACACAAGCCTACGAGCTGGTTTTCAAGGCATTGAGACGCAATCTCCAGACTCTTCTCAAGGAACTAGTGTTCTCCGGCCTTTTCCGCAGGTCAGACCAGTAGATGGTGGTTTATTTGGCATTCCGCCATTAAACCAAGCATCTACTATCATATATTTTTCTTTTCTTTTATCTCCCCTATTGCCAGCTTCCTCGATTAACCTACCACCTTCTTAAGGCTCCTATATCCCGATATCTCTTTTGCTCGCCCCTGGAGTATGTTTCGGTGCGGAGAGTCCGGCGAGAGATACAAAACAGCGATGACTGTAAACAGGTAGTACCTGGTTAAGGGACCTACTACAGTACCCCCAAGCCACTCATAGACTACCCCTGCACCAAATCCCTTAAATCCACATGCTGACAACTATGTTTATACAAATTAATTTCTATGAAAATTATATTATTTGCTTGGAATTCTATTTACAACACGTATTTAGGCCTTTTAATAAAACCAGGTAGAAGACGTGTGCCTTCATAATAGAAGAGTAGTTTTGGTAAATACTTAAACACGGTTTATTAGTGAGTGGTGCTGTCCAATCAACTCAGTGCTATATGTAACACTTCAACAGTTACACATTCCAATATCCCACCTAAGAATTTACCAAGCATCTAGTTATGAGAACTGCTACTGAAGAGTAAGGCAAATAATGTCTGACAGAGGGAAAAAAAAATCTGATAAAATTTTGTAGGATTTAAGTAGAGTTCCTGGAGCATTTGAAGTTTTATAAACACTGAAAATGGCTTAACTATCCATTTTGACTCATTAATTTTTAGTTTTTCAAAAACAAACAAAATAACACAAATGGAGTTGTATGTAACAGTTTTTCAGTCGCATGTCTTACAGGATTTAATTACGTTCACTAAGAAATGTGCGAAATACTATTGTGGCAAAGTTTACTAAGGGTAGGTGTTAAAAATACAATCAAACGTTTGTGTTAATAGCACTAGTCAGTATTCTTAAGTTGGTATTATTGACAGATTTTGTTGTTAAAGAGTAACAAAAGAAAGAAAGAGAAGAGAGGATGTAATGTGTATGGAAGTAAAGAGGACATGTTGTCTCAGTGATTGTGTCTTTTTGTTAAGTAATTCTCGTCTCCAGTGAATAATATTAATAGGTTATGGGCCCAGACACAACCTGTCAAGATGCCGAATTAGGTTGCTCAATTAAATACGGGATTGTGAGTTGAAGTATTATCGTACCACTCCCGGTCGCCATTACTGCCGTGCCGCGTTTTGTTTTTCGTTGGCAGTAAAGTAAATTGTGTCATGGAGAGTGAGAGAAGTGTAGTTATCCTAAAAGGAAAAAATAACTGGGATATTTTGAGCTTCCAAATCAGGATAATTTTAGCTGCGACGGAATGCCTCGATGTTGTAGAGACAGACGTGAAACCAAAAGATGAAAGCTCGTCATCGTTCGCAAAGGAAAGCAAGGAATGGTTGTTAAAGGATGTCAAGGCACGTGAAATCATCATCACACGAATGGATGAAGAATCGATGAAGCATATTTTGACGTGTGTAACTGCCCATGAAATTTGGTGTAAACTAAAATCTATATTTGAGCAGAAGTCGCAAGTGAGTTTGCATCTACAACAACAGAAATTTTTCAGTTACAGCTACGCCGAGAAAGGTATCGCACATCATGTTTCGGAATTGCAGCAACTTTCTTTCCACCTGAGACAAGCCGGTGAACAAGTTTCCGACCAAATGCTCATTACTAAGATCCTGATGTCTTTGCCAG
>PNEQ01048940.1:0-44085 GCA_003012365.1 Medauroidea extradentata
ATTATACATTACATTTTCTTTGTCATTGAAATAAATTACATTTTTTGCTACCAACACTATTTCGATTACATTATTGTGAGTTTCAGCTGTGGTATTGTGGAAGACTTGGTGCCTACATTCAAATAAAGTAATGATTATGTACAAGAACGCGTATATACATATATATATATACATAAATAAGTAAAATAATCAATTACACACTGTGGTTACGACTTGGCAATTGCAGCATGATACTATTTTTTTTTTTACATTTGTATGCCTTCTGGCAAACATTACGTCTGTTGCAATACAATAACTATTATTCAGAAACTTTTAATGATACTGGCAGATAAAGTTAACTTCGTTCCATGAAATCATTATTTTCTTTACATTCTCACATTTAAATTAAAACTTTCTTAGAAGATTTTTTTATAACGTTTGCCTGTCCGTGGTAGTAGGAATTTTTTTATTCTTTGCCTCGGAGTAATTTCTTTTATATAGCCTCCCAAGTAAGTGCCTGGAATTACATCTCGTGTGCCTTGCAAAGTCATCAGAGAAAAATAACTATGTTCTTGGTTTATTACCTCTCACATAAATGTAGTTCGTTTTGATAGATCCAATAGAATACGAACGTTTTTCGTTTTACCGGTGTATACATTGAAATGCCAAGATTGACAAAGAAAACTCTCGTTTTGAGACAGTTGGGGGTGGCAGAAGTGGATCATGAAGTCCCCTTTGTTTGTTTCATTGCATACAGAGATTATAAAAAAGTATCTACTAAAAGAGAGTTAATACATAGTTACAGTACACATGTTAACAATACAAGTTTTTTTTACATCAATTGTAAAGCGATTAGGCTACGTGATAACCACAGGAATCAAACTTTTATCAAATTGCAACCACGTAAGCTTAAAGTCATATAGTTTCTCTAGTCTCTCGCTACGAATGAGAATGTTCTAAATTTACCCTGTAATTAATAATTAAAATAACAAAAATTTATCAACGTAGTACCTCAACCTCCCCCCCCCCTTCAACCCCAAAACTACTACTAACCTACTAAACTCAACTTAACGCTACCATTATTATTTCATAAAACATAAAAAAAGTTATCAAAATTTAAGAAAATTGTAACTTTTATGTAGAGCAAGCCGTCACGGTAAAATTTTTCTTCGTGCCACTTGCTTACTTTTAAAATTACTTTTGATCTCATGGTGGGCGGAAGCCAAAAAAAAAGAGAGAAAATGGAGGATTTTGCAGGCCTAATGTAAAATTATTTATTTGAATTTCATTTTAGTTGAACACACGAAGAACATCCTAGCCATACATACAGACTACATTGAGTGAACAATCATTCAAGAAATTTCCATTGAAATATTATTATATATATTTTTTTTCTGTGATTTCAGATGATACGAAAATATCCTCATATCTAAAGTCTACTACTGGTTTTGAAAAATAGTGACAGGGAACGGAATTCAATTTAAGAAACACGCTTTCGTCACACTTAAGTACATATTTTTATTTGCATTAGTAGACAGCATAAATGCACCTGGAAAATTACTCTAATGTATTAAAAACATGTGTGACTGACGTCGACTCTATTAATAGACGTCCTTCCCTCATGGATTTTACCAGCTAGAGCCAAATATAAATTGAACGCAACAGTACAAAATTTTACATATGAAACCCTAAATATTCACGAAGTGTTTTTTCTTGGTGTTATTTTTATATCTGGTTTCAAGAAGTAAACGTATTAATACATTTGCCTAAAAACCGCTGTAAATAAAAAGTGAAGATTATTCATATTTCTGCTTTACTAATAAGGTTAGAATATTTATAAACATAGATTTCTGGAATCTTCATTTCAAACAATTTTGAGAGACTCAAAATAAATGCTCCGTATAAGTGGACTGTATTTTACAAACATTAATTATTTTTAGACTGTTTCATTTTCGATATCTAACATATTAAGAAAACGTTTCTCAGTATAGTGTGACACACTATACGCTTGACCACGCTACAGCACTGTTGATGTGCCATATAAGAACTTGATAACGGTCTAGAAGTATTAAGGGTACAGATTTTTGGGGTAATTTAAACATGCGTATTTCTCTGTGACAATTAACACTTTATGTAAATTCATTTACACTTCCTTCGCACTTAGTTTTTGACGTAAGGTACTTACTTATGCCGATTTATCTGAATATTTATTAAAAAGTATTAATAACGAGAACTACAGAAGTGACAATTAGATTTTAAAGATTCGTTTTAGATGTAAAAACGTTATTATAAAAATATATCAGAAGGAAAAAACTACAGACAAAAAGTAAAGTGATTTATAAATAAATATGAGCAAATATAATAGAATCAATTTTATAAATAACATAGCTATAACACAATATGTTTGAGATATAAACACATGAAGTTTTGAAATTCCAGGCGTGGAAAAATTAATTTTGATAAAGAAGCATTTTAAGATGACTGCAGGATAATATACTTTCTAATAAGGTTTAAATATATAATTCGGAGTAGAATTATAAAAAAAGACGAATACAATATAACTCATATTGCTATAGTTATCAAACAAAGTCCGGGCCCTACTATTGTGGCTGTCATATCCCTTTTCTGCCGCTTACTACTCTCCTTGCGAACCGAGTGCTAGTTGTTCCTTAATGATGTCTGATGGTCGCGGACTGAGAAGTGCAGGTCAAATAGTACCGTTATGTGGCCTTGTGTATTGTGATTCAAGATGTCTTATATGCGTCAACATTTATTTTCATAGTTGGGATAGTGACGATGTTTCTGCATGGCTTTGGGCAGGTATGTTATTACGTGTGGCGATTGACCGGGCAGTGATTGTTTGGTGATTAGCCGGTGCCCAAGCGTAGCGACAGGGGCAACGCCGATAGATTCAACGGCAGTCACGCGATGGCATGTCGTAATGAAGCAGCGTAGCAGCGCAAAGATTTGTGAGAAAAAGCTGACGAGAGAGTTGCGTTCGGTATATTTGTGTGAAGGACGGGCAAACGGATAGACAGAAGAAAAACTACTACTGTTTAATCGAATGTTCCTAGACTGAGATACTTTAAGTGTTACGTGATTGACATGAACTAAAATCAGTAGAGCGTGGTAAATATACGTGTTAGAAAATTAGTTTAGCTAAATAATATTAAATAGTTTTAAATTTTAGAGTGATTGTGAACAAGAGAAAATTTTAAGAGCTCTTTGCAATTGTATACAGGTTTCCAAATATGTTAATGAACAACGGTTTTAAAGGAAGTAATTTAACCTTATACAACCCCCATTCCGAATTAGCCTGTAGCATCGCAAAGAAGAATTTTAACACCACATGTATATAAATTTATAATTAAATACAAATTACCTCGAAAATCAATCTTAATTTTACAGCATGTTAAAAAAAATGGACGTTAATATTTATACACGCTTAACATTGTTTGCTCCCTTACAAAGTAATTCCTATTTTGTATTGCGATTTTATGTAAAAGGTTATAATGTCGATATTTTAAGGGTTGTACATCTTATTACATATTAAATTTATTGACAAATCAAACACACATGCTTAATTTTCCTTCATTTGTAACTCTACAAATTCAACAGGTTTTGTCTTGACGCGTCTTTATGTATACATAAGCAATTATTATTTTTACATAAAGATAATTGCTCAGTTGTCATTTGGAAGTGGTGTAAGTCTACTGCTAACCAGGAAAGTACTAAATTGTAATAATGATGCTGTTGTGAGTGAATGTAAGTATTAAGTTCCGGACTGGCATGTGTGTCGTGACGCAGTGCCCCTAGTAACAATTGTGTGCCGGGAAAAAGCGCGTAAAGACCATTGAGTAAATATTACATATGATGTGGCTGTTGTGACGTACGTGAAAACACGTGCGCAAGTGGTTTGTGCGGGTGGAGTGTCCACCATATTGTTAGTCATGCAACACAGCAGTGAA
This sequence comes from Medauroidea extradentata, assembly GCA_003012365.1. Classification (NCBI taxonomy): domain Eukaryota; kingdom Metazoa; phylum Arthropoda; class Insecta; order Phasmatodea; family Phasmatidae; genus Medauroidea; species Medauroidea extradentata. Next base: position 3,948 of record PNEQ01048940.1, read on the forward strand.
TCATACACAGGACATTGCAAGATTCCATGTCAAAATTTTAAGGGAACGATCCTAGGATCAAGAGGAACAAAAAATGTTATGTGAACACGGGTCCGAAAATTCACCGTTTATTCACTACCGTTCACAGTACATAGCGAAAGGGTTAGATCAGATTATTGTAGAATGCCCCATCGCTGCAATTATTGGCAGCTACATGCCAGATGAAAGGTATTTAATTGGACGGTACTATGTGCGGGATTCGGGGTTGGCAAGGAGGACCACCCCAATATTTTTGAGAGAAAAAAAATTTCACATGCTTTCCATTTGTGCGTCAAGAGATTTTCTTTAAACAATGCTCACTCACATTCGCTGTAATGACTATCACAATAAATTGGTGGAAAACAATTACAATAACACTATTTTGCACCTTGAAATGCAGTTTTTCCCAGGGGAAGACCCCCGATAACCTCCTTCATTGGCTGCATTGATGTGAATTTATTACCCTCCTTATAGAAATTCTGAAATACCTCCCATGAACGGTACGCAATGTGCGATATAGCATTCCACAGCAAAATAATTCATCCTGTGCACTATACAGGATGTTTGGTATAGTTATAGGCAGGGACCCCTAATTTTCGCGAAAAGAATTTTGCCCCACTTTGTTTCAGTGACTTACGTGCACATCTGTAGCTCTGCATCATAACCAGTGATTGGACGTCTTAATTCTGACGTGTCCTGGGGTTTTACTGGCAAATCACAGACTTGTGAAGTTGTTGTAACGTTACTGTGATTGGCAAATTCAAATGAAAGACAACACTTCACAAAGACACGCTGACAGTAACCATGAAGTAGAACTGCAGATGTGCACGTAAGTCACTGAAACAAAGTGGGGCAAAATTCTTTTCTCGAAAAACTGGAGTCCCTAGTTATAGGTTCACACGAAAGGGGTGTGTCGAGGACATTGAAAGAATCAAATAATAACAATGTACATAGGTCCGGATACCAATGGTTTTCTCAATATGACACATTACAATGTCATGTTACGACAGGAAAACTTTAATACCGGTGTTCCCGATGATTAAAACGTCAAAATGCTGCACTCGTGGACGAAGATATTACAAGTGTTCGAGATGGGCGTCGTTCATGTGAAGGCAGGTTTCAGCACGTCTTCGCATCGATACCCGTACACGTTCAAAATCATTGCCATGTTTGCACGTGTCCATACATCGTAACGGGAAAACCGTCGTTTTCCGGCTATGTTTATAGCATTATTTGCTCGTTTCGTCATCCTCGACACACCCCTTTCGTATGTACCTGTAATTACCAAACTTACTGTTTACTGTAAGTCATGTACTGATGAACAGTGCAGAAACCACGCATTTTAGGGCAAATGTCCACTTAACTTTTTTTTTGCTGTAAACCTGAGGATTCTTTTCCCACAATATGGAAATGCAAACTTGCACCAGGCTGTATAATGAAAACGGTTACATATGCTGCAATCGTAGAGAATTTTTGAAGGAAAATTTCTGTCTTCAACTAACAGTTAATTCGTAATTCCATGTCATATCAAGATCACAAAATGTCATTTTTAAAACACTGACTTTTGGAGCGAATCCACTGTTTTGGGACACTAACGACTTAGTTCGCAGTCTTCCGTAGAAAAGGCAACTAACTCCTCGGTTTCGTTTGCTTTGCCTTCAATGTACATTATAGTCTTCCCCTGGTAATGGTCTTCGTTGCTCCAATGTACCGGCACGTCAGTCTGTGAGGCACGCCTCGTGCACTTTGCACGCCTCACGTCGCCGGCACATCACGCGATACCCTCGTTACCTTCCAAAACAACCCCCTCGCTCAACCCACAGTCGCCCACCACGCCACGACCACTCCGTCACTTCTGTGATGTTCACTCATTGGCCCAAGTCTGCCTCGGGAAATCTTCGGGAAACCGCTCAAATATCCCCTGATTACAGAAGTTTTATTTTTAACCTCTTTCAAAGTTGCCTCGGTAAGCCTGTACTATTTAAAGACGTGACATATTTCATACTGGGAAAATTTGAGATTAACATGATGTAAAGCCAGGTTTAATTACCAGTATGGACAGCAAATACTATTTATTGAGTGCTGCGGGGCAAATACAGTTTATTGCAGGTTGTTGCTTATACTGCTGATATTCTGATTGGTTCCTCAGGTTACATTATTTTACGGGAGAAAATAAGTCATGATTCGGCAAAAAAAATTGTATTGCATCCCCTGAAACCAAACATTTTCGTGATTTCTAAAGGTTATGAAACATATTGCGCGAAAGCTTACAATGAGCTTGAATTTCGCTTAAATTTGACTTAAGCAACCAGCTCGCTTAAAATATTTACTGCAAACATGCAAAACATTTTGAATTTTACTTTAATTTTACTTACATTCAAGCTAGTTCATGACTTACTGCAAACCTAATGCAAGCCTGTATTCCACTTGAATTTGACTTTTATAACACTCTTGCTCACGAGACTTGCTGCAAGCCCGAATCAAACTTGCAACGAGTTCGTATGTAACTTGAATTTGACTTACTTAGCAATCTTGCTCGAGCGATTTGCTGCAATCCTAATCAAAGCTTTTCATAAGATTAAACTGTACTCTTGAGTTTTCCTTCAGCCGTTTCTCAAAGCAGCTTCGCAATAACTGTATCTTAATTTTCGTGTATGTTTGCAAATTATGAAGTACATTATAAAGTTAATTCATTTCATATGCTAGTTATACAAAAAAATGAAATTATTTATAAACGGAGATACACTTTACTACATTAATGATAGTGTTATTTCGGAAATAGGAAAAATCTGGATGTCAACGATACATTTCATTCGATACTAAACAAATCGTACACAGTTTATTTGCACGTCTGAACTTTTGACTCGTGGTTAGCATATTTTTCTAGCTTCTCAAGAGTAGCAGGTTCGTATTCTGGCAAAACGATAAAAATTCACTTTTGTAAATATATTTGCAAGAGAGCAGATAAGCAAGTTCAAAAATGAATAGCTTAATATGTGTAAAGTAAAAAAAACAATTGGTTCTAACGGTACTTCATCCTTAAAGAGCTGTGTAAAAAAAATATACATATTTTTGTAGCGTAAGGAACATTTTAGATTTCTTACAATATCACTTTATAGAAACATTAATCTTAAAAATTACGTGAGAATTTATGCACTTTGTCACCAACGTTTTTGGTTTTAATTTTTACTTAACGTTAACAGATAATTAGCATCTAAAATTTAACGATTTTTCTATAACTGAAATAATTTTTATACCAAAAGCTTTGAAAAATTTTAGTCAATATGCAGTCACGCGATGCACAATACTTTGGATGTGTTTTTAAAAATAATGTACCATTCGTCAACAAAGAAAGAAAATATTTTGCTTAATTTTTGCTTAGTTTCACGACAGAAAAACGTGGTACTTTGGGTGATGAAATCTAAACAACCGTTCAGTACCGGTAAATTTCTACAAAAAAATTCAGCTACAAAGTATAACATATAATTGTCAAAACTGTGGAGCAAAGTTTTGATATGAGTATTAGGTAGCAAAAATAAAAATAATAAAAAATTAAAATTACTGCAAAAGTATGAAACAAGCCATTAAGGGTGTGCTAATTTTGTGGTTGTTTCTGGAAAAGCTATATATGAGGAGCAAACTTTCAAAACCAGACATGTCCACCTTACCTAGCTGTATAAAAAAGTGAATAAACATCATATTTTATAGCACTAACTAAGAATAAACCTGCCCATTTCAATAAGACATTTGTATTTTTTAATGGAATCTGAGTTTATACTCGTATGTAACACATCTTGTTTATTTAGAAAGGTCATTTTACTAATTTTCGGGATTTTGGACATGTCTGGTTTTGAATGTTTGCTCCTCATATGCTCCTGTATATTAAATATAAATAATATAAATATATGTATTTTATATAATGTAGAGGAATGTTGGTGTTTGCAGGCTGACGGAGGATGTCGTGGCGGCTGCGACGCGGGGCCGCGTCGCTGCTACTGCTGCTGCTGGCGGCGGGGGCGGCGGCGGCGGGGGGCGGCCTGGGGGCGGCGCCGCAGCCCTCCTGCCGCGTGTCCGAGTTCTTCTGCGACACTGGCCGCTGCGTGGCACTTGACCGCTTCTGCGACGGAGAGGACGACTGCGGCGACAAGTCGGACGAGCCGCGCTACTGCTCCCGTGAGTGTCTTCACACTTCTTCTTATAGTCTGTCTCAAGAAACAATTCATTTTTTTTACAATTGTGTTGGCATCCCTTTTAAAGCTGTTTCAATGGAAAAACCAAAGTGTTTCTCTATCACAGGTGATTTCTGAACAAACAAAGATGACTGGCAAACTGTGCGGTATATCAAAATGTAAAGTATTTTTCTTTATCTCTGTGCACTCGTGGAATTCTAAAGAACAGGTAAAAAATAATAATTTTTACCTAAGGAAGCCGAGTGCACTACTGCACAAACCAAACGAGGCAGAGGCATAAACAGTTTTTACATGGAAGCTGCTTTAACCCCTTAAGTGTCAGGGTTTCATCTTACTGTGTTTGCTAAAAATATTAAAAGTTTTTAATCAAAATAAACATTATATGTTTTAGGCAGTAAAAATTGTCTCAAAGTAAAAAAAAATTAATTTTTTTTTTAGTTTTTTAATTTTTTTATTTCCTTTTTCTTGCTGGTGTACAGCCCGAGATAACTTGGACAAATGTCTTAAGGGGTTAATAATAAATGCTAACAAAAAATTGGAATTATTATGAGACAGACTATAATTACTGTTTACATTCCAGTCAGCACCTTTGAATGCAATTTAAAAAATGAAACTTCACTAAAAAGATTAAAACTGAAGCCCGGTTTACACTATCCTTAATCCTTAACATAAGTAATTATCTTTATAAACATGGATTGAAATTTAAGAGTACTATGCTTGTGGCTTATTGACGGTCTTGTAGCGTGCAACATTAACTAACTTTTTACGCGGAACCGCTTATTTTACTCCCAATATGTTTATCTACGAAAATAACACACACTAGTAACTATGTTTCTATAATTTAAAAAATTCAGCACGACAATTAAAAACTTGGTTTTGGTGACCTTGACTATTGCTAAATACGGCTTTTCAGCTTGCTGTTAATACAAAAAAAAAAAAAAATACCGCCCGAATCCGAAAAACACAAAACTAAAAGCATGCGTTGGAATTTACTTCAATCTTTCCGGAAATAAAATTGCAGCGGTCGCTGCTTAAAGCCCCATGTAAAATGCGTAAAACGAAAGTAATTCGCGCAAGTTTGGCGCACTGGAAACAGAAGCGAAGTGATTACTTTCGAATGTGGAGAGGCGAACCCTATCGCTCGCCTTTCTCCGCGCTTCAAACGAGGAAAATTACATCCCGAACATAGGCCACTTTAATGGCGCGGTTCACCTCACTTTGCAACGTCTTTATTTATTTTTATATTTGTACCAGATTTTTTTTTATTTTAGACATAAATTGTGATCAAATATTCCTCTTAGGAAACTTTTGTATATCTCATAGTTTTTGCGTAATGAGTCGTAAACGTCAAAATTTTGAACTTTACGGATTTAAGTACGCCACTAAAACCAACTGACATACCAAACTGAAAAAATTCACTGTGTATAACAATGTTGTAGGCTATGATTTGACATATATAAAAAATTTAAAGTAAGATACTTTTCTATTTAATAAAAAATTCTGAATTCTAAAATAAAAATTTAAAAAATATCAACAATTTTTTAGAAATAAAAAAAGTATAATTTTTTGTATTTATATATGTCAAATCATATCCTACAACGTTGTTATATAGTGTGAAGTTTTTCAGTTTGGTATGTCGGTTTTAGTGGCGTACTTAAAACCGTAAAGTCCAAATTTTGACGTTTACGACTCATTTTAAAAAAAAACTATGAGATATTAAAAAATTTCCAGAGAAGAAGATTTAATCACAATTTACGTATAAAATAAGAAAAAAAAATATCGTGTACAAATATAAAAATAAAAAAGACGTTTGAAAATGAGGGGAACTGCGCCCTTAAGGTCATTCCCTAGGTAGGCTTCATTTGTGCGTGCGAGGCAGAAAATCGATGCAGCGGTATGGGTACCGCTGACTGGCGTGTACAATGCATTATTGCTAGAGGTACGTAAATTTCGCAAATACATTCCAGGTCAGGTTGAACGCCAATTATGTTTACTTCATTGTCATGTCTGTGACTTGCTGGCGGCTGTTAAGAAACGCCTTTGACTACTGCAAGCCAGTAGTAAATAAGGAAATAATGCGACGGGTTATCGCTTGCTACCTGCCTGTACGGTTATAAGCTAATAGATAATTGATTGTTGCCAGTGGGTGTATAGAACTGACAAGTCTAGGCTGCTGCCAGATGAATCCGCGAAATTGACGTACCTCTATTTATTGCACTTACGCGCAAGCCACTTGGCTGGCGTCCAGTGTTTTGCTGTTATCTTTTTTTTCCTACTGACTTAGGGCGTGGTACCTAACTCAACTTTAAAAGCATTAATGTATAACTGTAGGTTTCTTGAAGCCAATTTGGGAATATTAAACAATTGAAATCCTATAGACAATAGTTTTAGCCAACAATTTAAACAAAATTGTTTCCAGTGTTACGAACTTCTAAGGCACAATCTCTGATGCCGGAACCTCGTGCATTTAACTGCGGCGCAAGAGATCACGCGTAACGAATTAGTAATTTTTGATAAATATTTACTCATAAAATTGGCAAGTACCCTGTATTGTACCCGTCTATTTTCTTACAGGTACCACGTAGATAATAACGGTGGTACACATACGTTATCAATGCTGTGGATAACATGTACACGGTGTGTGTGTGTGAATTCCAAAATACATGTATACGTAAAATTATACTATACTAGTACAAGTCTGCTGGCACCAGCAACAAATAAAATAGGTTACTATATGAGAGTATTGGGCGCCTGAACACATCGTAAAAAAATGAAAATCAAATGTCAACATAATTTGCTATGGTTTTTAATACATAATTATTCAATGTTTGTTTAAAAAAATAAGAGTTAAAACATAAGCAATAATTACTAGGATAAAAAAATAACCAGCCAAGTTAAACGTGTAATAAAATTCATTTAAACTTAGTGTTCATTATTAATATTTTCGGCAAAAGTTCAGCGGTGAGTATGGGTCGATTGGTGGGTGTAAGATATGTAGTCCAGCAGACTTAATGGAATATTCTAAGATGCAGTAGGATGATGGCAGCTTGACTAGCGGTGATATGTGATGACTCCATGATGATTAATACAGGCTTTCTACATACAATTAAACAACTTCTTACTGCCTTCGTTATAGAACAAAAATATTTCCCTCATGGAAATAAAGCTCCAGGACGCTTATCTGTGGCGTATAGAAGTTACTTGCAGACTTCACAGAGAAATAAACTTCAAATCTTGAAGAGGTCCGTGCACTACACGTCCATTCAAGCTACAGCTTTTCTTAGAACTTTTTGAAAAACAAACAAACAAAAAAACTAAATACACACACTGTTTCCTGTCTAAGAGAAAATATTAGTGGAGTAAAACACTTGGCTGGTTGACAAATATGGTGCATGAAGTGCATTATCAAAGCAAAGTGATAATTTAAGCCGAACATACTAAATTCCAGTTAAAATAAAATATGTTACTGTAAAACCATATTAGGCCGGGATGTCTGGCAAATAAAATAATTAAAATAAAATCTGTGGCATGACAGAGACAGTGAGATGTCACAACCAATATCTAGCATTGTCATTGAGTAATTTATCCATATTGACTTTGAAAAAAAAGCGTAGAAATAAATTGATGATTTCAGCGTTTATTTATTTACCACGCACTCTTAAGCTGTGACCAAATTATTTTATTGGTAGGCAGTATAATTCAAAGTGTAACGTTCTTTTCTGTTGTTTAGTTACTCTTGTCAATTTTTATACAGATACGGAAATCTTAAAAGGTCAGTTATGGCAACGTTAAGGTGACGGAAAATTATGTGTCTAATAAACTTGCTGAGATTTCAAACCTAGCGACGCTCGAAATGTTTGTTTTATTCGCAGATGTACACATATAATGTGCGTTAAGGAGTTTAGTCAAAATTGTAATAGTCGTAACTCATTCTAATCCGTTTGAAGCGAAGGTAATAAGCCCATCAAGGCTCGGTTCCAGTCGCCATAGTGAATTGTATTATTCTTCGCTTTTTTGGAATTCTAAGAAAAAAATGTTAAATATGCTATTATACCTCAAATTCTATTTACATTTTACTATAGTACAGTCCTTGCGGTTTAGCTGTTAAAAGATACAATTACGTCGCAATCTGTGTGGCAAATTATTTTATATTCGTAATTTGCCCGATAAATGGTGACCTAACTATACAAGCTCTATTGTCATGCTTGCACTGTAGCTCAAAGTAAGTATAGAATGTGCGGCACATCCGCCGATTTATTATTTTTCTTCTCACAATTCCAAAAAAGCGATAGATAAAAATATTCAATATGGCGACTGAAACCGAGTCTTAATAACAGAAGTCTGTATGCGAAATTTCTGTCATGCGTACACACTGTCACTGTTTACTAACAAGTTAAGTTACACGAAGTATAAAATATATATTTGTATGTTAGTTGTTATATTCCATAATGTATAACTGTAGGGTTACAGAAAACTGCTTAACACACATGACACGCATATAATCGCTAAATGAGTGAATCTATAGTGTTTAATTTAGGTTTTGAAAAATCTAACGTTCGCGTGATCAGTACGGAAATACAAATTTATATTTATATTTAAAGCATTTCGTCAGCACTAATTGCGTACTTGGCACGTGCTGTTGCGTTTCGTATACCCGTGAACATATGTGACAATGTAATATTGTACGGGTTCTATTCAAATTATGTACGGAATTCTTGCTGAAACTACCGTTGTTGCAACATACACTGTGGCTTTGCTACTTGTACTTAATTAGGTAAGGAATTTTGAACTGAATATTGTATATTGTGTACCGGGCTGTAAACGTTTACTTCAATGAACAGTGATTTGTTTACACTATGTTAATGAACCACGTAGTAAAGTTCTCACGAAATCGTATCAGATAAACATAAAACCACTAAGATAAAACAATATGGCTTTTAAAGCCATTGTCGTGAACAGCCTGTGCAAAGTAAAGTCTGTGTATTGTAAAATTGCAAACCTGTCACTGATAAGATTTTTAGTGTTTGTTTGGTTAAAAACAAAATTAGTGAATATCTTAATTACCTTAGTTTTGCTTTTTTCTAGTAATTAATTTACTGTTCTGAGGTGTTAATTTACTACGTGTTTTCATGATTGATAAAATTCAAGGTGATTAATTTGTTCTTAAAATTAACCAAATACGCCCAATCCACAGTACAGTATTTGTACCTTGAATTAACAATTATTTGTAAAGGTTATGGTATTCAAGGAATCAACAACATGACAGATATATATATATATATATTTTAGTTATACGAGTATATCAAGAATCTACTGTACCGTACTAACTGTTTAACCGTCCGCGGTCTTACACGCGTGTAATGCATGTAGAATGTTAAGTAAAGGCTGCAAGATTCTTTAAATAAAAAACTTATAATTTACAGACTGGCGATAAAAAAATTTCTAGCACATTATTTTTTATCGCTGGCCTGTATATTATAAGTTTAATTATTTAAAGAATCTTGCTGAACATATGCATTAAAATTCCACATATTTATAGATAAATGGCAACACATAATCATTATTTATACACTGATACGAATATCGTTCTGTAAGATCAATTTGTTTATTATGAATTATAAAAATGTTTGTTTAGTGAAATATCAGGGTAGAGTTGAATTCAGTATAATTAGTTATCAACTGGATTAAAATACATTGAAACGTTTATTTTAGAAGAAACGGACATATGCAATTGAAATAATTCTTTTCTAGCTAGCCCCGAAAACAATAAACTTTGTTTTAGTGTTTTTAAAGGAAACTATTGCTCTTTTGATGCATTATCGAATATGTATCGTGTTTAAAACAATTTATTTTTAAATTTACCTCAACCAAAAAACAAAAATAATAATGCAAAGCAAGATACTCGGTGAACTTGTGGACGACCTCGGATGGAATATCGTTTCGGGAGTGTTTCATTTAGAGCTTACATAAATTAGTATTGTCTTTGTAATTCGCATGACGCCTTTTTTAAGTTATTCATCACTCCGCTTTTCTCGCCTGTCTTCTCTAAAAAGGTTTGCGATTTCTTAAGCAATTATGTAAAAATATTCCGAAGCGTTGATTAATCTTTTCTTTAAGACTGCGTACTCCTTTGAATTAGCAGGGCTCTTTTTTTTTTTTTTTTGAAAAACACGATCCCTTTATTGGTGAGCTGAGAATGACTCGAGAATTTGGACGACCGAAATGCATTTTTCTACACCAGAATTTTTCTTAATATGGTCTGATTACGTCTCAAGCGTTTTCTAGCTCTCTGAGACTTTTTAAGATAATTGGCCAGTCGCTTCTGTTAAAAATGTTATGGCTGTATTTAAAATTTTAGTAGTTTACCTTCGAGCATTAATAAATCTTCTCCATATTTAAGAATGATACGAAGGAGTTAAAATAGTAATGCAATTTTAATTTAGAAGTACTAACCTCGCTTACATAACAATTTGAAACTGAAACTATGTGGCTTCGATTACAGAAATTCTCAAAGAAACCAACGTGCTAAATGACCTTCCCGTATACTTACTATTACGTCAAGTATTTTGTCTGTTCTTGCTGTAAATTCAAACATTTTGGTATTATAAATTTTGTGTTGATTAAGTCGTGGTCAAAAAAATTTTTCTATTAATAATGTGGTACATATTTCAAGAAGTTAATATATTTACACAAAATAGATTACGTCAATAATACAATGTATTTCTTCGCTTAAAGCTTCAAATTTAAAATTTCTAAAACCTAAAATAATCAAATAATAATAGTCGGCAAAGAACCCATTACCGAAGTTAACAATATACATTTTATTTATTTACAAAATTGTAGAACAATTGGTTATTAATTACACGACTATTAAATCGAAAGTACCAACTACATTCAGATGACTTCGGTATCGCAAATTAACCCCGGTTATTGCAGTTTTACCTAAACATACGTTCAGTATCACAGAAAGGCCCATTTTTACTAATACAGTTTCATGTAATTTCCTGTGGGTCATCTGATAGTTGCGGCTGGACTGGCACTTTTTTTTAATGTGAAGGGGCAGGATGTACAGGCACCTGTAATTCATGGTAGAAATCCAGAGCTACTGGGAACAGAACCGTAATTGTATCAACAATGGAAGATGTAGCGCGTGGATGCATTGTTTTCACAGTTCTCGGCTAAATTGTAGTTTGTATCTCACCGAGCTAGGTAATACGATGGTTACACGTTCAACCCTCTTTCAGGAAAATTCAGGTTCGCTTTCCAGCTCCTGTCACCCTTATTTCTATGTTAGATGATTTCCCGAAATCGCTCCTGACTGATGCTGCTAGGATGGTACTTAAGGGGTGCTGATCCCTACCACCTTGGATTTATCTATTTCTTCTCGATAACTTTTTCTCCAGTCGATATATCAAATTTTTTGTCACGACAAGCCATAGATACAAACTTAATCGATTTTCTGTAATTGCTGGAACCATAATATATTCATTATTTTGCAACGGGAAACAGCTGAAAAGGAAAAATTGCTTTATTTAAGGGAGCGACTACAGAGGCCGCAACATCAACAGAAACAATGCCATATGGATTCCAAACAATGGATGAAACAATAAACTATGCCTTGTCAGCGTGAAAAAGTAAAAAAATGTTTATATTGCCTGATTTATAAGAAAAATCGTAAAACCGATATGACATGGATCAATCCCCCTTAAACAAGTACCATTCCCCATTCCTCTCCCAGCTAATGTCATTTAATAAAATTGTGACATCGTGTCTAACGGCCCCACTGTTGACCAGCCGTCCACTTACCTCATATTACTATTGAATCTTGAATTTTTTGGTATTTTTTTTACTATATATTACCGTAATAGTCTTTCCGATATATATGTATAAATACACACGTACACGATCCATTTAGCATTCAGTAATGTTGACAGTCTGGGAGGACGTATTTTGCTCGTTCAGTGCACAGAAGTGTCAAATCAGTGTGGCCATAATTTCATAGCAAAACTTGTAAGTTAAAAAGGTATTCTACACGCCTATACAGTTTAAAGTTTCTGTCCCTAGATTATCATCCTAAAATTGACCCATAAATAGCCATTTTCGATAATTTTGGTCACGAGAAAATTAGCTTCGAAAGTTATTGGAGAGCCTAAAATGGATACACTCAAAGTCCTCTGATACTTTTCAACATTCGTACATTACTTTCAAACGTTGGGTAGTTTTAGAAAATTAAACTATTGACCTAAGATCTGCACACTACTCGTCGGCTCTGGCAGGTTGCCACTATAGCAAAGAAAATCTCTGAAACGTAACATATTGTGTCTGTCTTCTCGTATTTGTAAATACAGTCCGTGAAGACTACGTGCTTGACAGGAAGGTGGCGCCTGTTGAGATTGTATCCGCAGTGTCGCGTAGTATATTCCTGCTCAACAAATCATACAAAAACTTGACCATGTTAGCCGTCATCTATCCTTCGATTTTCGAATATCCTGCCGACACTATTCTTGTCGTTATATTCTGTGTGGAATTGCGCTGGTCAAACCCCGAGCTGTTTGTTGTGACGTTTAACTACACAGTTCGAACACTGTTGTGACATTATTCTCTTCTTCGGAATTAAGCTATGAAAACAAAATTTTATTAACATTAGAGAGTATATATGTGATTACATATATATATATTTATTTATTTATTTATTTATTTATTTATACACACACTCAATTTATTTTTGTAATGTATGATATGATGTCGAAACATCACTTAAGCTTGAAAAGTATTCTGCGATATAAATAACAAAAACAAGTTTTTAATAGTATAACGCAGAGCTAAAACATATACGTGTATAAATAATTACGCGTTGTTCTTTTGGCATTAAGAATAAAAAATATTGTATTTCTTTAATTCACCAACATATTTACATATTAAAACATGGAAAATGTAATTGTTCTCTAGTATCACGTAAGTTTTGTATTACAATTTTAAAATTACGACTTTTGCAAAAGAAAATAACTGTGTATTAAAATATTTTTGTTATTTATAATCATAAAAGTCTAACGCAAGAGTACATTTCATTGCTATTTTATAAATTGAAAATGATTTAGTTAAAAATATAAACTGAAATATGACTGACCATCGTCATATTAATTACCGAGTGTATTTTTACCTAAATATTTAAAATAATGCACTTACATAGCTTTAAATTAAAATGCTCTAAGATAGCAAAAAAATTATTGTAATTGTAACTTTAGGAGCGGCACTTACTCAGAACGAGGTATGCCGGGAAATGGCGAAATCAAAACAGCAACACATTGCGGAAATAAACGTTAAAAGCTCGCGCAGTAATTATGCGGGAACATTCCACAAATGGACGAGGCTACTAACTTTGATGCGCTTCTCCTGCGCCACGGTTAGTATGAAAGTGTGAGCTACGTAGTCCAGCCCATAAACAGTTGAACGCGCTAGCTTGATACACGCACCAGTTGACAGAACCATAACTGGAACTCTCCTCTACATTTCTTGCGTCAACTTATCAAGAAAATAGTTCGGTGGGAAATCGTAACCCATCCGTCCAAACCACCAGAGATAGCCAGTACCTATTTTGGGCTGTAACTAACTTCCAAGAAAACAAGCTCTCACAGCAGGCAAGCCGGCAATGGGCAGGTCCTGTAACCAAACCAGTTTCCTAGAACAACCTGTTATTTAAACTAACAAGAGATGAGCAGATGAGGAAGTAGTTATATTACTACACTAACAGCCGATCAAGACCCGTCGTTACAGAGCAACATACGATAGGATAGTTATGTATAATTTAACATCTACATCTACAGCGTACAATAAACAAGGAGATTTCTAAAGTCTACATGGTACAATTGAGTAATAATTTTTTATTCGGGGCGAGTAAACCTGATTATTTCTTGTACATGTACTTTATTTAATTAAGTAGTTAGATGTTACATAAGAAATTACTTTCTACGATGTCGTTTCTTGCTCCTGCAATGAGATAGCAAGGTAGCAAGATTACTGACGGAATTGGTAGGTACTAAGACTACTCTCATTTTTAACTCCTAAGCCAAAGTCCGTGAAATTTGTGTTAGTAAATTGTTGATATTTCAAAATGAAAGGAAGAACACAAAAAAGGGAAAAACTCGGAGTTTAATTAATTTCGTTACCAAATTTTACTTAACGCATCGTGATTTCCCTAAACTAACATGAATTTCAGAGCTCTTTAACAATACGTTGTTTTTCAGTGTAAATGATTTTGTTATCGAAAGTGTGATTCAGGTTGTGAGAGAAGTATGATCTACAACTAATGAATAAAGTTTATGAGACATAGTTAGAATTTTTTTAAAATTTAGCTCCACTTTATAATTCAACAGAAATAAATCAAAATATGGTACAGATCTATTGTGTTCTTAAAGACTTCAGAATGTTATTTACCATCAGTGGATTCAATTTATTATTTTTTGTGTGTTTCAAAATATTGTATGATTGTCATTTAAGAAGTGCGTAAAGAAATTTATTGGATTGAACATCTACTGCAAAGGAAAATGAGAGTCTTCTTTTTGCGCTGAACATGTTACAATATCTAACGTTTTTTTAGAAAAAAGAAAGCTGTTTTAATAAAGCCAACGCTCTCTCACCTAGCTATGATCCAGTATTAATAAGTTTTATGTGCCGTCCTTCGTCAGCTCAATTGTCAATCACTAACGCCAGATATATAAATAGTTATTTCTTACTTACAATGATGTGATTAAGTTAAAATATTGCAAAAATCACAAGTATGCTGAACGATTTAAATATATATTTCTTTTTATACAGCCTGTACTTTAAGAGGTATACTTCGGTATTATCCGGAGCTATCCCCCGTAATTTCCGTAAATAAAATGTCTTAATCTTCACGTAGCTCAATTGCTGACAGAGCGAGGTGGCTCAATGGAGCCGACCCCCCGTAGCTCAGTTGGTTGAGCGACCGACTTAGATGCGAGGGGTTCTGGGTTAGATTCCCAGGTCTGGCTGAGTGTCAAATTCGTGTTTGTCCAACTTGTCTCAAAAAATTGTCTCTCTACAATTGTCTCACATTTACTCGGGGTTGCATAAATAAGTCACATTAAAGGGGGGAGTGTTCGGTGCAGTGATGATGCGGCAGCTACCGCCTCGCCACTGCAACAAACATTAAAAACAAAACAAAAAACGGTAACTAACAGGTCGGACTCATATTCGGCAGGACCCGGGTTCGATCGCCAGCTCAGGCCATTCTGATTTTGGTTTCCCGTGGTTTCCTGAAATCACTCCCGGAAAACGCTGGGATGGTTCCTTAACAAAAGCCATGGCCGATTCCTCTCCCAGTTCTTGTCGTTGTGTACAGTTGTGACCATCTCTAATAGCCTCGCTGTCGACGAGATGTTAAACCCACGTATCTTATCTTACCACAATTGCCAATAACAAGAAACCCGGACATTTTGCGTGTTCAACGGCCAGCCGGCTAGACTTCACATCCCTGTGTACACTCTTGTCTTCAGATACTTATACACAGGCTGCTGCTTGAGTGGCCAGTTGTATAAATGACAAAGTAGCCTGCGAGCCAGGGAGTGTTTTCATGCAGATCTGTTATTGGTTGACAGTCCTCAAGGAAACATTTCTGTAACCGTGGCCCGATCCCGAAAGCAATAACCATGTACAGAAGTTTGAAATCTAATTTCCTTTCATATAAATTTCCAAAATTTCCAGAACTATACCGATAACCATATGTAAGATGTAATGTGTTGGTTCCTGACAAGGCTAGACATTTTTACATATAATTATTTCATTATATTATGTAACATATATGTCTTGTAAAATACATTTGCTATATTATTTACATCATTGATACTATTTACTACTTTTTGGCTATTGTTAATTCTCTCTTTATCTTTCTTTGCCTACACCAACCAATATTTCGCCAACTCATAATTCGCTTGAGAGAAGCTAAAGAGAAAACATAACAGTCAAAATTAAGCTTCTGCGTCTATTTGACTTAATACTGATGATACGGTTATTGTACCTTCTGCGTTATGAGCGTAAACTATCGACCAAATACCGTCATCGCTTAAAATGGTAATTGTTACAACCAATTATCGAATACTTATACATCCCGATTAAGTATAACAACGCTGGTCTCTGAATCGAAGACTGAGAATTGTAATTATAATCGTGATTTTTAAGGAGCACAAGAATTTCGCTTACTCCTGGAGCATTTAACAATTAAAATAATAACATTACAGTCTTGAGAACATCGCAATGTAATGTTTTTTTATGCATTCACTGAAAAAAATACTTATTAGGCACTGCGAAATATTTTGTTAAAATTAACCTTACCAAATTATTTTGTAGTTACCACAAAAAATTTTTGCTGTCCCCAATAAAGTTTTGCAGTGACTACAAAAAAATTTTGTAACCACTACAAAATTATTTTGTGAGGTCCATATTGACAAAGTATTTTGCAGCCACCACAAAACCGTTTTTTCTGTGTGACCTGTTCTAGTTTTTGGTCAAGGTATTTTGTAAATATCAACCAAAATAATATGGTTATAACAAAATATATTTTATGTATATAACATATGTATTAAATGAGAAATTTCTCGGGTATTATTAAAAATATTTAATGGTTCTTATATTTGGTTTCTTTTTCTTTCCTTGCCGCATTCATCAAACAATTCGCATAAAAGTAAATGTAATAGTTTATACATAAATATTGTTAACATTTATTACATCTGTTTCCTTATACAGCTTATGACTTCTAAAACCAAATATATAATTATTCCAATTTATTTCTGATGTTTTAGAATGGATTCAGCGTACAGAATATAAACCCAGCAAATCCAGCACGTATGTTAACAATCTTGAACAGATTTTAGAATTTTCTTGTATTATTTTAGCTATCAAATCATTAATACTTATTGTTTCAAAATGTATCGTCATATAAATTTAGACAGCGATTGTCGTTTAATATTTCCAATATTGTATTTGTCCAAAATTAATCTTATTTTGTAAGTAATGGTGGGAATATTTGCATTTAGGGGTAGTTCACACAAAATTTTTACTATGTTTAATATTTTTTATATTTATATGAGATTTTGTATGTTTCGTAGACACATATTGTGGCTATTTTCCAAAGTAACGGAAATTTTCTGGCTTTCATAGTTTTTGAATATTGGCAAGTAAAGGCCAAAGTTTGTATTAAATGGTTTTATGCAAGAAACGAAAACTAATTGACTCACAAAAACAAAATAATTCCCACTGAAGAACCGTGTCGCGGCTACAACTGGACATGTGTAAAAATATTTCATTTCAATTTTTTTTTTGTATTAAAAAAATTACAAAGTTGACAAATTTGTACTTAAAATGCAGCAATTTTTTAAATTACAAAAATATTCGATGTTGTGTTATATATAAAAATTCCAATTCGCTGTTATGTAGGATGGCATTGATTTAAAAAAAATAATAATTTATTTTCATTTATCTTGGACGGTGGCCTAATTATAGTAAGACTATAATCTCAGATCATAAAGTTTAGGTTATATTATCTTAATGTTTGCTGGGCATCACGTATAACGCCTCTGCCTATCTCTGAGTCTTAGCTTGAGCAATGATTGGGAATTACACGTTTACTCTTATAAGATGTGGCTAAGTATTGAACCAGCAAATACGTAAACAATTCTTTTGTTCGTCTCGGTGTGACTAACATTGCTATATTATGTTTTGTGCTAATTTTAAAATTATCCTATGAGAACCGTTGAAAAAAATAATGTTTTTCTCTAACAACTGTCAAAAACACCTCATCGTGCTTTTTTGTCGCGCCCTAATTCCTGCATAATTCTTTTTTCTTTCAATACGGGAAGTAGTTAAATAAACACGATATCGTGAAAAGTGACTGAATGTAACTGAATGTAATTTAACGTGTAAATCTCTATCCTTGTTCTGTCCTGGGTTCCCAGACTGGCAGCACCCTTAAGCGAAATGCTAGACTTTTATTAGTAATTATAAATATATTGAATTAGTTTCAGTGAAACGTCTTCCGATGTCTATATAAATTACCATTACGCTAACGAAAATTTTATTTCAACAACCCACTTCCACATACGAAGCAAAAACCAAAATGCATACAAATATGCATTCCACAAGAGAGATTTTTGTTTAAAGCGAACAACGAAATGTTGAGGAGTTGAGAATGCAGCAACGTAAGAATTCTAAATCCCAGAGAATCCCGCCGGTCAGCGAAATCGCGTGTCATGTTTCTCACGTGTCAATTAAAGAAATAAAATAAACATTGCACGCAAGCACATCACACCATTATGCAAAAGTAAATGACACAGTCCCGAGGGCATTTCACAGACTTTCTTTGCAGCATCTTTTTCAAGGAGCGTAGGTTTAAGTGTTTTACAATTGATTATTTCATCACGTTTTACGCTTGCCATAGTTGGCATGTTTTAACCGGCCCAGCATTAACGTTCTTGCTAAATTTACTAACAGCAACATAAACACTACTGCCTCTTCATAGGATACAAAAAAAAAGCAGAAGATTTTGTAACTAACCTTCGTATTCATTATGTCATTCCTCCGTCTTCAGAGATTGTAATAAATTGTCACAGTAAATGCCACGTTCCCATACTTATACAGTTTTTTTCGATAGGATTTTTTTAAACTTAAATTAGAGCATATATCACAAATCTGTGTGGCAATTTCTTTTAAAGGGAGAGTTCAGGCAAAATATTAATTATTTTAATAATTTTTACATTCGTACAAGATATTGTTTATTTTGTAGACATATATTGAGACTATTTTTCACAGTAATGAATACTTTATAGTTTTCATAGTTTTTGTATAATGGCAAGTACAAGCCAAAATTTGCATAAAGCATTTTTATACAAGAAACGAAATCCAATTGACTTACAGAAACTAAATTATTCCTACTAAAGAACAGTGTAGCGAGCTACACCTGGACGTCTATAAAAACATTGCATTGAAAATTTTTGAATTAAATAAAATACACAAAGTTGACAACCTTTTAATTCAAATTCAACATTTTTTTTAAATACAAAATATATTCTATCCAGTTTTTTTATTTATATCTTAGACGTATCCCGCGATACTGTTCTTCAGTGGGAATTTTTTTTTTTTTTTTTCATTTTTGTATGCTAGTTGGTTTTTGTTTCTTGTATAAATCCGTTTTATGCTAATTTTGGCTTTGACATGCCATTATACGAAAACTGTGAAAGCTAGAAAGTTTTCATTACTGATTAAAATGGTCACGATGTATGCCTGTAAAACAAACAAAGTATCGTACAAATAAAAATTATTAAAACAATTTAAATTTTGCAGGGAGTCCTCCCTTAAAGATATTTTTTCACAGTAGCAACTTTTTTAAAGACAAGTAATTATATTGTTTCGACTAATAAGTAAACTATGGAAAATCTCGTTTATTAGTTTTAAACCGTGGAATTTATTTACATAAAAATAATCAACGTAGTGAGACTATTTTAAACAAAACTGCTGAACATAATATTCATACCGACTCAGGTTTAGTTTAAAAAAATTAATATCACTATAACCATAGAAACGGAAAAGAATGGCCTTGATGAAACATTTGCCTGGGGCTTTCTGCAAATAACAGTGTTTTGTGCTAGTTCTACGCTATTCTGCCAAACGAATAAAATAGGCACAGAGATTTTTGTACTTAGACTATCTGAGAACCGTAAGTCTTAAAGTCTTTAATATTACTAATTTGCAAGTCACCCTTTATTCGGCTACTGAGGTATACTGTAATTTCTGGTTTGGGGATGGTGCGATTTACATGAACGACCATTTCTGTATTCATATATGCTAATGGGGGGTAATCACACGAAACTCTACCACCTAACCATCGCTTACGTCGATTTGTGTTGGAATAGGCTTACGGATCGACAGTAAGATAGGGCAGGTTTAGTTTAAGTGGCGAAACACGCCGTAGCTTGAAATAAAAGGCCGTCTTAATGGTTTATTTATTTTGGAAACTACACATATTGTCTATCATTTGTGTATTAAATGTGGAATGTTATGTGACCTCAGCTTTGTTCCACATAAAAGTTACACACGAAAAATCTGATTCATGTTTTTTTTTTTTCAATTGCATTACAACGTGTTTGTTTTGTTATAAAATTAAGTTCACATATTTAATTTGTTCGCTCCTAAACAATATGATTTATAGATCACCCATCTCAAATCACAAAACTTCACCGTCTAAAAAAGTTTTGTGTGTATAATTAATTTCAAGATATTTGAACACATTTATTTGGTTCGTTTGTTAACACTGAGTTTGAAGAACAGTTGTTGCGGTAGAAAAATCGTATGGAAAATCACACGCCACACATATTCGGAATCAAACATTATTATTTCGTCTTTTTCACGCAGTCGATAGAACACCTGTCTCACACTGCTTTTTTGGATGTGAGAAACGTGGAATATTATGTTGCCTTTTTTGGGTACTTACCATTATCAAATTTCAATGAAGGACAGTGTGGGAAAGTACAGCTGTTTGCAATATAGTTAAAGCTGAAGATGAGTTACTGATGTGTGGAATCTAGCAAAATTTAACATCGTGCTTGTGGTAATGAATTTATTAAAACTTAATATAATTAATTTTCCTTAGCTAATAAAACAAGATTTAGCAATACGTGACCAAAAAATATTAATTCTTATTACGACGCCTTATTAAAATAAATGCGAATAATCGGAAACAAAGCAAAATATAAAATTTACCTCATTTTTACCAATTATTTACTTAGAAGTTAAAGTGGGTTATTTTTAAGTAACACGCATAGAAATACATTTCAGTTGTCCACATAAAATACGCTGTTTTAAGTAATTATTTAGCTGTAATGCTAAAATAATATGTATAAACAGAATCTACCAAGTGAATCATCTCAATATATAAAATTAAGTGTCCTGACACACTCACTCGCTCACTCATCAACGCACAGCCCAAACCGCTAGACCTAGAACCATGAAATTTTGAGGGAAGCTTCCCCTTGGCCGTAGGCACCCACTAAGAATTGATTTTTCGAAATTCGATAATTAAGGAGTGAAAAGGGGTGAAATGTGTTTTCAAAGAATCCCTGATATCTCATTAACCGAGAAAGATATCATAAATTTTTTAACTTCATAATATTGCCCAAAGAAATGCATACTTGAGAATTTTTCGATTTTGTGAAATTAAAAAGTTAAGGGAATGAAAAGCCGTAAAATGTGGTTTTCATTAATCCGTGATTTCTCCTAAACCATTTCAGATAGTGAGGTGATTTTTTTCTTTAAGACGATGCTTAAATAAATATCTAAAAAGCGTTATTAAATTTTCTCGAAATTCGTCCTTGAAAGCTCTTTAAAAAATGAAACGTGTTTTTTTATTAATCCCACTTACCTCCTAAACCTATGAAAATACTGAAATGGGCTTTGCTTTAAAATAAATCTTATGTTATTATCAAAAAAAATTAATTTCATGATTTTTCGAAATTCGTCCTTGAAAGCTGTACCGCTTATACCCGTTGATATTTCGAAATGATTTTTGATAGGAAAGAAACTTATGTAAATATCTACAAATCAAATTCAGGATTACATGAAATTCGAAAATTAAGGATGTGAAAAGCAGTAAAATGTTACAGTCTCCCGAAAAAAGAGAATGATAACGCAGAAATAATTAACAGTTGTTTTTTATTGCTAACCTACTCATAAATAAAACCACTTTGGACTGTAGCCTGTACATGTGAAAGAATTATCACGGCCTGCCTTTAAGCATTCACTCAGGTATTGTATAAAGTTTGTGGTGTGGGAGAGGTGGGGTTATGGGTTCGTATCCCGTGCAAGACTTTGCGTTGGCAATTACTATGACATCATACGAGCATATTGTGCGCGCTCTTTACACTGCTAAGACAATTAATAGTGCACTTTTATTGAGTACGCTAGTTGCTAAATGCCCTCATCACATATTTTATCCAGAGTTACTATTTATATTACATAATTTCACGCGGGCAAAGCCGCAGCCGGCCAGCTAGTACAAAATAAAAGAGGAGCTTTGAATGATACGGTTAGTCCATTTACTGGAAATAAACAACAAAATACAGTTTTTTTTACTGCTTATTAATTTTTTTTAGCACAATTGCTTACAACTATTTATAACGCTGTACATAGCATTGACATTCAACAATATTTATAACACACTGGCAATTGTTCTTATTCTGGTGGATTTGTAATAAGGATCTCGGTTCGAATACAGATCCTTTCATTCTCAGTTAAGTACACAATGGTTTCTCGATTTAATATAGGCTAATGCCAGGACAATTTCTCACTTAATTTCATGGCAGTTATATTTATGAATCGTTTGAGCAACTTATTAGGTTCCTAATGACCTTGCTGTTAATGAAATGTTACGCCATGATACATACTTGTTTGTCTTAATATAATTACTGAATGACTTACGCGAGAGATAACTTTGTATGCAAGCAGTACTATTTAAAAATTATAGGTGTATTCTTCTCAATTGTATTTAGTCAACAGGAATGAATGTAACGATATTTTAGTATTTGTATCTGTATAGTGCCACCAAAATAAATTTTTACAAAACACTTGTTTGATAATAGCTTAAAAAATATTTTCATGAGTTACAAAAACATTTTATTACAAAATCAAAATACCAAAAGTAATGCACTTGACTTTGTTGACTCAACAGAAGGTGTAGTTTATTTTGCAATGTACTTAATGCCTGGAAATATTTAGCTCACGGAAATATTTGATTTTTTTTTTTTTTTTGGAAACGCACTATGTACAGTACATTTTGTTACACGAACGAAAACTTTATGTTAGTGCACACCATAGATTTGGATCCTAAAACGAAATTAAGCTTTGTGTTTCTGTGACAATTAGCACAGTAAATTTATTTGTATGTGAATTTATTCATACCTAATTTCGGTATTAACATTCCTGGCAAAACTACTACTACAAAACACATTCATCTGCTGAATTGTCATGTATTTTACCAGTCAAATAAGTTGTTATGATGTGTCGTCTCCAACATCCTCGCATGGCCATATATTTTTAGGTTCGACTCTCAAAGCAGAATATACCGAGTTCGAGCCTCAGTGCTAACTTTTACATTTAAATAACTTCGCACAATAATCTATGCACACTTAGACAAAATAAGTATACAACTTAGTCGTTCTGTCATAATATCCTTTCGAAAACTAAATAAATACAGGTAGTTTAGTTTCAGAATCAAAATATTTATGTTTGCCAAATACAAACAAATTACTATATTGCACCAAGCAAATTTTGCGTATCTAAAGGACGCCATTATATCAAATTAATGAAGCAGTTGTTTGTATTATTTCTGCAACTACCGACTGATACGTGAAACTATACAATTTTCACCTCGAATATCTATATATTTTTCAATCTTTTATAATTATTTGGTCTCCTGCCATTAACTCGCTACTTTTAATTTTCCTTCTTGACTTACTTATTAACAATGTTGATATTTTCCTATTTATCTGCATGTTTATTATTGCAACGAAATATGAAATGTTTTAATTTTTGATACGTGTAAGAAAATTTTTAATATTCACATAATTTTCGTCGATGTCTGGCAGCATTCAGAACACTTATGGATATGTAATATTTGAAAAAAAAAAACATTGAGAATTGCGAGAAAAGTGATTAAACGTTTCTATATTAATGAGTTAATATTTGTTAGAATATTTTCCAACAATAACAACAAGTATATAAAGTTTTTTTTTTATTTTTAACTGCATCCTGTACAACCACGGAGAATCAGATATTAAAAATATGTATAAACATTTGAACTATATTTTATCTCCACTGGACATATTTAAGCAATGTAGCGCCGGTAAGTCTTTCGCGTCGATTCTGTATCCGACAATGTTTACACGGCTTGGTTAGTGCTTTGTCGTCCAGGAAACTTTAAATTGCCGAGAGGGTCCTGGCTTCTTTGTTATCACGGAGGAGAGTTAATTAGGCGAGGAAGCAAACTGCCCATAGTTTGGTAAACAAGCCGTATCTCCCCTAGAGCACAATCGGTTGCGCAGCTAAACAACGCTGAGGGAAGGGTGGGACGGCGCGCGGCCGCGTTGGCTGTGCTCAAGGATGGGCAGTAACCATACCACCATTAAGGAGACAGTTGCAAAAAGAGATGTAGTATAGCACAGAACAGCTAAGAATGCAAAATTAGATAAAAATCAAGCCGCATGAACCCGCAATAAGAAGAAAATTACGGATAATCTCCCACTCCACGCCATGGCCAATCATAAACAAGATCCCTGTACATAGGCTCGTGCAGTCAGCCAGTATCTGACTGAGAATTGTTATTTCAAGGACACCGCTATACAATGAGGAAGAAGTCTTGCATAGTCAACTACATTTATACACAGTGTTTATAAAACATGGGAGGAAAAAACTTTAGCGGTTCATTCCTAATGGATAATAAGGCAGATTTTATAATGCGACTTATAGTCTCAGTAAAGTGTTAAGGGTGGTAACAACTCTTCAAAACTATGTGATTGTATCATACATTTGTAAAACATAAAAAAACCTTAAAAATTAACTTTTTTCGCATATTATGTTATGACAATAAGATCTACTACTTGTGAAGAAACTATTTAAAAAAAGTCTACAATTCGTGAAAATAAAAGTGTCTCGTTACTAATTTTTCGCATTGCTTACTACAAATTTTTCATGGCATACGCTTGTGTGATCATTAAAAAAAGTCCCAATGAACCAAACGATATGTTTAATGCCAGTTAATAATAGTTTGCCAATAGAATTGGCACAAGGAAATCTTTGACAACAATGAAATACACAAACTTTGCTTTCGGCAGGAAATTACATAATGTATGCAAAAGTCAACAACTTCAAATTCAGCAAACCTCAAACGCTTAGAGCAAAGTAGCTCTTCGAGCACGCACACACACATCTATCTACACGTGCGTCTAGCACAAACGTTCATATATGGCGTGTTTGTGTATGAATTTCCGTAAGACACGACCAAAATGTGGGTGCCTAGAATTCATTTCAGAAAGTATTGCTTACTTTGCATTCATATAATCCAGCCGCAAATATTTTTTGACATTATCCTTGCGAACATTGCATCCTAGACAGTATCAAACAAGAAGACCTATTTTATTCATTAGGACCCAGTCTTCAAAAATACCACGTTGAATGCACACACAAGAACTGAAAACATGTTTACACTATATTTTTATTATAAAAGCGTAAATATTGATCAACCATTTTATACATAAATCCATGGTATGGCAGCACCTAACCACTATCGATCGTATACTTCTCAAACACCACTGCTACATGTAGTAAACTGTAAAACATAATTATCATTTACTGGAGATCTTCGTTGTTACAAAACGCACTTTCCGAAATAAAATTCCTCTATTTTTTAAGTAAGTGAAATTAATGAAAGATTGCTGTCTGGGTGATCCAAATACTTCAATTAAACTCCTGAAGAATAATTCGTATGTATGTGCCTAGCAACAAATAGACGGAAGCGGCCAAGGAATAATGTCACGCCGATAGTTACGAAATAACACAGATACGTGTACTGTATTTCCAATGTTATACAATTTGTTGACCCTGTATTTTATTTTTCTTTGGTATCTGTAGAAAATAATGTGTATGGCGATGGTTTCTCCAACATAGTCTCCTCGTGTAAAAATTTCACTGGCATCACTACATAATAAGCAAAAATGGACTCTAACAAAACTTTATACAGTGACAAAGTTGTTATTTTTTGTGAGAATATATTGCTGTTTTTTATCTCACATGTAATTTTTATGTAAAGCATGTTCTTACGCATTCTACCGATATAAACACAGCAGTTTGTGTCACTATTCGCAAAAAAATACTGTAAAATATGAATATTCCTTCTAATTGCATCTTAGATTTACGTTTTGTCACCTTACGTTTAGTTTTAAAACGGATCAATCGTATTAAATGCATGAAAATTTCTGGTTTTTGTATTGTTGTTTTTTAACGTCATGGCAGTTTTTGTAACTGCCAGGGTAATAATGTCTCAGATTTGACAGAAAGGCCGAATTTTGACAGAAAACTGCTTGCATTTTTAACACATAAAAAAGTACGGTTCCCTCTTTCCTTAGTATGTTTGAATGTTCGCAGATGTTTTCAGAAGCGACATGGACTATGTATGTGATTTTTGTACTAGGGTTATCTTTGTGCTTATGGGAAGGTTTTGGTATGTACATATGGCACCATTATTATTCGAACACGGAAAGAAATTCAATAATTTGTGGAACCAGTGTAATTTCCATTCTGTTGCAGTACAATTTTGGAGGTAACATACGTTGAGAAAATAAACAACGAAAATTATTTCTTTCCCTCTCTTTGCTACAAATACAACCCGTGTGTTTGTTCATATTATCGAGACAGTCTATTTCGTTCAATTATTTCGTTGCCTCAATACTTCTTGCATTCGTTACGCATCAGCTGTTTTTCGCCGTAATACCAAATTTGAATGAAATTTTACTTTACTTGACAGTAGGTATAGACTCTAAAATTAAAATCTGTGTGACAAAAAGACCTGAAATTAAATTATGTTTAGTCGTAACACGTAGCTGAAGCAACTGTCTGTGAGAAAACAAAGTAAGCATACATAAATACTTACAATCCTGGCTAATAAAAACCAATTTTATTTATTTTAATGTCAGGTAAGATAGTAAAGTAATACGAGGCAAACTAATTACTGACTTAAGATAAAAGTGTTTAAGTATTGATACATTGACAATGATTTTTAATTTAAAATCCTCTGGCTTAAGTCGCGAAAATATTAAGTAGCAGATTGAAAATCCTGACGACCTTAACCGCTTATCCATTTTAGGTATTGAGGGAAATAAATTGGAAACACCACATCGCAGGAAAAGTACATTCATACTTACCTTACAATGGTATCAACTACTACTAGTCTCATGAGAATTTATAGAATTGAATTGTATCGAGTACATCTATAGAAGAGCGCAAGTTAAGAAAATTATATACGCTTTCGTTTGGTGGCATGAGTTTATTAAAAATAACACAAAATATCTTAAAAACAATATGTTGATTATTCTTCCGGCAATATATAATGTTAGTATTCACTGATTCAACCTGTTGTGTTAATACTCAAATTGTTTTCACAAAATTAATTTTGTTTGGTTAGTAGTAACACACACAACCATCTTAGGAAAAGAAAGTGTGTTAAAAAAAATAAAAATTAATACAAAAAACCTGACACGAAAAATAGTAGGAAATCACAGGAAAGGAATAGAAGACAAGCATAAATAAAACATTAATTTACCTGTCCGAGTATTAAAAAACAGAAACTAACGTAAGCATATTTCATTTTTAAAAGGGTTTTATTTTTTTTTGTATGCGGGTTGTAATTATTAGTTCTTTACTATTTCATATGTGTAAGATGTACTGATAACTATCAATCTTAATATATAAAATGAAGTGACCTGACAAACTCACTCACTCACTCATCAACGCACAGCCCAAACCGATGGACTTAGAACCATGATATTATGATGGAAGCTTCCCCTTGGCCCGTAGGCACCCACTAAGAATGGATTTTTCGAAATTCAATAATTAAGGGGGTGAAAAGAGGTAAAATGTGTTTCTGTAGAAACGTCGATAGAGCACAAACCTGACGGCCTTTCATTGTGAATTTTACTTTAATAGGACACTCATAAAAATGTGTATTAGTCAATTTAGGAATTTTTCGAAATTCAATTTTTAAGGGGAAGAAATAACCTTGAATGTGTTTCCGATTGACTATCGATCTCTATTGAACCCTTTCGGGTAGAGAGTTGGTATTCGCTTCAAAATATTGCTTACTAAATACCTAAAATGTAGTTTTAGGATTTTTTTAAATTCGACCCCCAAGCAGTAAAAACGGGCAATTTTGTTTTTATTAATCGTCTATATTACTGAAACACTACTGACAAGCATCGTGACTTTTACAATTGGTTACGTATACAAATGTTTATGACAGGACTCCAAGACGTTTCAAAGGTATTTAATTAAGGGGGTGAAAATACTTGAAATGTGTTTTCGATTATTCCTCTATATCTATCGAACCAATCGAGATATCGAAGTGCTCTTTGCTTTAGATTGATGCTTTTGTAAATATCCTATATGCCATTAAAATAAAATTTCCGAATTTGGCCCTAAAGAGGCTAAAAAAAAAGGGTAAGTTGTGTTTTCGATTCACAATCGATATATTTCGATTCCATTGATTTTTGTACAGCGAAGTGATTTTTGTTTAAGATTGATGCTTACCTACTCAAATAACTGAAAAGTAATTTTACGAATTTTCGAAATTCCTCACCTAAGGACATGAAAAGGGGTCAAAATTATGAAATGTGTTTTTAAATATTCGACGATATATCTTGAACCCAACGGGCTATTGTCGTTTTTGTCACGTCCAAGAGACACCATTTAAGTATTCTGAAACGTGATTCAAGGTTTTATCGACATTCACCCTCTATCGAGGTGAAAATACCTGTAATATGTTTTAGATAAATCCTCGGTATCTATCGAACCCGTCAGGAAGATGGTTACAAAAATAATCGCAAAATGGATTTTAGATTTTTCGAAATTCGAACTCGCAGTACTGTGCAGGGGTCATGTGTGTATTTTAATATATGATCGATTTTGATTCGACTGAATGGGCTACCGTCATGATTTGCACATCAGTTGGATACTTATACAAATGTCTAAAATGTGAAATTAAAATATTTCGAAATTCGACACCCAAAAGGGTGAAAAACAGTAATTATTTTTCCACCAACCCATGATATCTATCTAACCACTACAGATATTGATGTGTTGTTCGCGTCAGAGTGATGATTACATAAGTATTTGAAAAATTATGTTTAAGTTTTTTTACTTTGTAAGATAACTTGATTAATAAGAATAAAACTATGTTTGTAAACTTTCAGGGCAGACGATCCGAAAAACAAGTACGAGCAGCGAGAAGTAACTTATACAGGAGTTTCACTCTACAGTAACCTATCGAGACGTGGTGTTGTATAACCTCTATGAGCCCAGGACACGAATATTTTTTTTTTTAATTTAGTTTGTTTTCATAATTATTTTGGCGTTACGTAACGCAGACGTTTGTACCTACGGTCTACATTCCGTAAGGTTCTGGGCTCGAATTCCGTTAAAATCTGCGTGCAAACGTTTGATTCTCACGAAACTGCAAAGCAGACCGAATTAGTGCAATTTTCATGTAGTCGTTTAAAAGGGGTAAATTTGATTATGCAGCTCACTTTCCACTTAGGTCCCTCGACATAATGCATAATATATAACCTCACTAATCCCAAGGTTGGGGCACCAAACACGTTTCCGCGAAACCTTTTCCCACCTAAACTTTCTAATGGCATTAAACTTCAAGTGAATATTATGAAAAAAATGTAATAGAGGGCACCCTCACCAATGGTTATGAACAGGGTAAATCAGACGTTTTTCATTCGATTAACATCTTACATTTATGTGTCTATGACTACCCCACAACGTCAAATTTGCAGTGATAAATAAGGATCAGGTGAAGTCGCTGTTAGTGGCAGGGACAAACTTCGACTATTTTTCGCGTGGACAGCTATAGCTACTTATCCTGCTGCAGAATTATCTCAACTTGCAGCTTGGCATTCTAACACTTTATGACTGAAGTATGTTGTCTACAAAGTGGTTTTTCAGTTAAAGTAAATACTATCAGTTACGAATAATACTCGCGAGCAAAGCCGCGGGGGACTGCTAGTGGATTAATAAAAATCAAAACTAAATTCTGTGATTTCGTTTACGAATGTTTCATAAATATAATGAGCACTTTAAAGTTTTGCTGAAAACCGGTTTTATTGTGCGCAGTCATTGCAGTTGAGGCCATGAAATTTCATTAATTTAAAGCAATTGCAAATAACACAAATATATTTAACCGAATACTTTGAAAAAAATTGAGACTGTGTACAATTATAAATACACAATTTTACCAGAGCGTTTTTAAAAATAATGTACCGTTTGCTAGCAAAAAAAATTATTTTGCACAATTTTGGCTTATTTTGACAACAAAATATGTGATAAATCAGGGACAAAAATATAATAATCCGTTTGGTGTATTGAAACAGAAACATTCTGGTACAAACGATGGTAGATAAGTGTTAAAACTGCAAGGATGAGTATATGAAATGTATTTATTTGCGAAAAAAAAAGTATTTTAAAATCTACTGCGAAACTAAGCGAGGCCTTAAATCTTAGTTGTCATGTGAAGTATTTTCACAGCTTTAATATGTATTAGAATCCCAATTACATTTTTTGTAGAAAGACAATGGTTCATTGAAACTGTACCTGCCAAGTCTTATAATTTTTACATTTTTTGCGTGATTTGTAAGTGAAGCTATGGTGATATATCAGAACTGTCCTTATCGCTCAACAAAACATTCAAGCATATGTTTGAAAGAAACGTGTTTCTTTATCAACAACGGCGTAAATATGTTAAAGTTTGGGAATGACGAACTGTGCATACGCCTGTGTTTATCTCCTGACGTAACGGGTAGCTAATGTTCGTACAGAAAAAATTAATGTCAGTCTATTACGAAGTTAAACACAAATCAGCTAAAGGATAACTGAAATCAAAATTTCCTTGCAACTTGTTTATGATAATTTATCTGCAATGTTAAACATATTGTTACGTTTTTATAAATGATACTCCGTCTTATTTGCTTAGTGATGGTGGAGTTATTTACACAAAACGTACAGTATTTTATAACTTGTTTAAATGAGGGATTCTTTTAATAGGAGTGAGACTCGCAGTCTAAATATCAGGTACGGCTTTAATTTACAATATATACAACTATTTCATTACATTTACGGTGTTCTTTACGGATGGAGGCAAGAATAGTTAGAGACATTTATGATTACTTATGAGCCACTCAGTCTAGTTACGACTATAACAGCCCCACCTTGTTAATGATGCCGAGGCTGATGTAAGGAAACGTCCACGGCGATCGGCACGTCGTAGATCTGGACGTCGTGGTGCATCTTGGTAGTGAAGTGGTCCTGGCGACGATATGGGGCAGACAGACCTCGTAGGTAGTGTGACACGCCCCTTTATCACGCCCTGTGTGGCAACTCGTACCGCTGTTGGAGTGGGGAGTTCTGCCAGGCAGTTTGTAGCAACTTATGTTTAATATTATGGAATTCCTGGCCGGGTGGCCTGGTTACTGATCGTTATGTTAGAACCAGGGTTACATGGTTCATAACAATATCTCCGCTGTTTCAATAAATTTAATGTACCGTCCACTTCGTCAAATGCATTTTTTAATTGCTGTTTTGTAACAGTGATTTCAGTTAGTAAAGTAAATGTGCGGTATTAGTCACAGCAATTATAATAAATTGAAAAAGTAAAAATTAAATTAAAAAACGGTTTTAATATCCAGGTTTGATTTCAGACACTAAAACTTAAGCACAGCCAAACGCATGCAGCCAGAAAATCACATTTACTAATAAACGTGTGTTATTACACAAAATATTAGCCAAAATTCTGAAACACTATAATTTTTAAAAACAGCGTCAGATCTGTAGTTGTTGTTGAGGCTTTGTGCTTGAAATTAAGTATTGGTAATTCAGAGGACGTAGGTTCGAACCCCAGCTGAAGCTCGAAAAATTCTGATTATTAAAAGTTCTCTAAAAGCACAGTGATGAATATAGCAAAACGCAATTGAATGAAATCTGTGAAAGTGGAATATGTAACATTTTTTTTATCTTGCGTTTGTAAATATATGCTGATAGGCGGGAAATATAAGTTTCCTTAGTTGAAGTAATTTTTTTGGCCGTTCGTGAAAATTTACAATAGTGACAGTCTATCTAATGGAATTTGTAATTCGTTGTAAGCATGATTAACAGACAATGTCCCAATCGTCTTATTATTTTACTAATATTAAGGGCTTTTATTTATCTTATCGAATTACAAGACTACAAACACAATAATAGTGCCGAAATATCTGTGAGTTTGTATTAACGATATTGCTACGTACACTATGTGTAAAACTGCACCAACATTTACGGTGTGCTTTTTTATTAAATTCTCACGTTTAAAAATTTTCTGCATTGGAGACTCAGGAAATGTAAACCATTGATATAATACGGCAAAGCAGAATCTCTGGTCCGAGCACAGTCTAGTGGTGGTCAGGTGGCAGTTTGTTTTGCTAATTCCAGGGCGTATGCTGAGTGCTTATCTGGATGTTGCTTGAGTAGTTTTGGGCGAGCGAAACTCCGTGAACTTGGCCGGGCATCATCTTCCAAGAGCTCATCGAGGGCGCTGGACTGGAGATTTACGTCCAAGTTAGCATCCCTTGCTCTAGTGTCTGTTTAGGAGCTGAAACCACAGAATCCGTCTATGATTTGGTACTGGGACTTGCAACTCGGGCGATAGTTAGCCGAAGCCCCATGTGGCGTCCGGAATAATTATGGCTGCTGTCTTCAGACGTGCTGGGTTATCAGAAAGATCCATACCATCAACGTTTTCAACACTGCAATACACGTAGTTACTTCTGATCTCAGTACTATAGATATAATGAGCATAAAAAATGTAAAAATGTAAGCCTAGTAGATTTCTATTTGTAAATGTGAGTGATGTAAGCGTTATAAATTAGACTCAGTGTCGCAGTAGTTAAGTCATTTGAGTCCTTTATTTTTAGAACAAATCATATTTTTTTTTCTCATTTCAGTATAGATACTGAAAGAAGCTATTTGAAGTAGTAAATGTAAACATGTAGGTCTAGTACTCATATTGGAAAAGTGACGTAGGCATGATATGTAGATTATGGGCCGTAGCAGTTAAATCGTTACAATACTTTAGTTTATGTACTCATAATTATGCAGTATGCTACCTAAACTATCCACCTGACGAATTGATAACATGCTGTATTTTAATTTTTAAATTTGTTTGATTCTTCACTATCTGATACCAAATGGTAAACAAGTGTAAATAAAAGTTGGCTCGGAACTTCAAAGTACAGCAGTTTTTACGTCTTCTCGTGGATTATTTATTTTTAAAAAATTCAAGATAATTGATTTTGTAAGTGATAAACTGACGGTGCTCTTAAATGGGCATATTTGTTTTGATACTATGGGTAATATATTCCTTCATCAAATATGTAATACAAAACTTTAAAATGTTAAAATAATGTAGCCGCAGAGATAATATTATATATTAATAAAATTAATTAATCTGCAAGATATAAAATGAAAACGTTTAAGCTTACCTAAAATTAAAAAAAATGATAACGACTAGCTTAAACAGAAATATAAAAAAAAATTTAAACACACAGATAAATAAACACTTTCATAATTTTATATATATATATATATATATATATATATATATATATATATATATATATATATATATATATATCTTAATATAAACTTAATATTTCCCAAGACGACACCACTCAAGTACTTAAAGTTAGGAAGTATAAGTATATGATAATTCACGCTGTCCAGAAACAAAAGCATAACGAGCACACTACGCGAATCATGGTCTAAGTTGGAGACAAAAATGTTGTACGACGACATTTTACATGCACAACGTGGTAACACTGCACTGTAGTTAGTCCCTTCTTGCGCTCCACAGATATCTTACTAATTTTACTGCTACTGTTCTAACCTGCATATCGTGGTTGCAGGTTAAAATCCCGAGTAGTCCAAACATGATTCTATGTTTACTTTACGCAACATACAAGAAATAATGCCTGAACATGAAGCGTTAGAATGGACTTTCTCCGTAGAGTGCAGTGTTGCCATATTGGGCATGTAAAGTGTCGGATATTTTTCCACTAACAATTTCGTCTATAATTTATCCCACTATTTTCTTGGTGAGTTTACTCTGTGTTAGTTTCTGGACAAACTGTATAAGCATATACATTTAAACACACACACACACACACACACACACACATATATATATATATATATATATATATATATATATATATATATATATACACACACATTTATTTATATAGAGAGAGCGCAAGAGGAGGCTTATTTTACTACAGCGCTATGTTGCCACATTTACCTAACGACACGAAAATTGCCATTCCCTTACACTGGTTATGAGTCCGCAACAATGCTCTCGAAGCTGAGAACACTCTGTTCAAACTACATGGTACCATGTCTCACAACGACTGACCAACCAGACAGCAGATGTCCCACTGGACTGTATGTATGTAGCTGGAGTGCTGGCTGGCGCTGCTCTTCATTACAGTGTTGTTGAACAAGTCCATGTCATGACCCATGCGTGAGGCACAGTCACATGTTCCACCCCATCCCTTCTTTCCTACTCTAACCCCCCTCCCTCCCTCCTTTTGACCAACAAGCCAATCCTGTTCACAAAGTAAGAGATCGTGGTGCATAATTCAGCGCTTGAAGCATCAGTTTACAGCTGTAGTTTACTCAAAGCAAATTTCAAACATAAAAAACAGCATCCTTAAATAATCGGTTTTACCAACTTTATGAGCAAAGGCTTAATGCATCATCTTGGGTGAATTTTTGTTCAAAAAGTTTGCTAGTACCATTATCTAGTGTTGTTCTTTCGAATTTTTTTCACTATATTGACATTCAAAAAAGTGTTCATTCAAAATGGTGTATTAAGCATTCATTTATCCACCAAATTCCCATTAGCGTGCCAAACATGGCAGAGTGTAGATTATATTAAAGATATGGTCTTCATTTTCACAGCTGTCAATAGGTAGCTAAGTAACGATTATTCTGCTACACTGCAAAGTATTTTACTATGTTTATGGCGATCGGTTGCACCAAAAACCGGATAACTTTACCACAACCGGTAACTGTCGTTTGGCCACTACTTGTGCTCTTAGATAAACAGCGTACAAAACACTATTTACTTTCAAATAAGGTAGGAAGTTCTGAATTTCCAGTGTGTTCCTGACCTACTGTACCAACCCTTTAAATCGTGCGTTAGAGAATTATTGAGTGAATTGTTTTAATTAGTAATGATTTAAGAATGGATTAAATTGTGAAATCTACATTGGCTTGAACCCGCTGGAAAATGAAGTAAACGAACACCATCTCAGAATGTTAAACTGGAATATGGTTAACAGTTAATACTTTATTGATAGAACTCGCAAAACGGAACATGTTTAAATTTAGTATATTTGGGCTGCTCCTCCACCCATCATGATTTCGGTTGTCTATTGTTTATGAAAAATAGTTCCAGGCATTCGCTGGCCGACACCTTTCCAAGCTCTTGTTCTTCTACGCGGTTGTGTGAATAGGCGGTTAGGGATAAAGTGAGCACTCAAAAATAACCCTGCTTAATTTATATTTTCAGGTAATTCGTATCTTTCCGCGCGTAACGGCTAACGATGAGAAATGTCTAACCTCTCTGGACACGTTACTTGATATTTGTACTTGTAAGATAAATTGTGCAGTTGGTAGGTACCAATACAGTTTGATAAAACATGTTTATTAATTATATAGAATACAATATGTCGCTTTCGGTTGATTTTGTTTCAGTGTTGTTGAATTTAAATATGAAAATCCACGGAACTATATTGCGTAAATTCGCTGCCAACCTTAAAAGCAGTAAGTGGACTATCGGTAATGTTGAATTATATGCAGTAATGACTAGTGATATTTTTAATGATTAAATTTTTAGTACTCACTTTATCCCGAATTACCTATAACCGTCTTTTATGACCGGGGGGTCAACGATGCGTAAACCCCGATAAAATAACATAAACAATAAAGTGATACAATACTTTATAATATTTTTAACATAGTCATTATTCGTAAAGGACGGTTTATATATGAGTGACATATCATTTGGAACACAAATATGTTACGTTTCGGCAATTTATAATTAATTTATGCTCACAGTTACGTGTCAGATACTTGTCAGCTTTTTCTTATTAATTTTTTTTTAATTTCTACAACAAATGACTAAGTTATATAATTCAAGATAAAATTAGTCATTAGACGTTGTTTTTCTTTGCAAACAACTACCTTATCATGACAAGCAATGCATTATACTAAATATTATGGCGTTTTATTCGATTAAAGTGTCAAATGTTTATGTCCTAGTCTGTCTTACGTTTTACGCTCTAACGTATATATATATATACACATCACGAATAATTTATGATGTAAGAAGAGATTCATGTATAAACTGGCGATAACATACCTCGAGTACAATTCGTAGGAGTTTTTATATATTTTTTGCTCATTACGGTTTATGTTACGAAATCTTTTACAGAAGTACGTGAGGCACGGGAAGTTAAATGTATAATGCCATTAAACATAACTAAGCTTATTTTCTATGTGCCAATTCACATTGAATTGTGTCTGTTGCTTTAAAATATAACGTAGTGTTTAGTTAGTATGTCAGAAAATTAGTTAAAATGCATTTTTTGTCAAAATTTATAATATTCTTATATGGCGAATTACTTTTTTTAGGCAAATGGTTTATAAACTGGCTTTATTTAGTAAATGTAAACACCTTCTTAGGTTACTTTAAAACAAATTGAACTTAAAGTAATTGGGACTATAGAATAAGTAAAATTTCTAGTGTTTGGTTGGCAGCTGTATGCGCCATAGCTTACTAACACGTGAAAAAAAGGTGGGGGTAATAGGTAAGGGGCAGTACAGTAAGTGCCTAAGTATTTGAAATTTTTATATAATGTTTTACTGTGTAATATAGGCTACTCAAAGAACGAAAACTATTATAAAATTGAAAACGTATAGTTTTATTTATTTCAGTAAATAACATAAAATTTACTAAGATACAATTGTATCATTATTAACAGACATAAAAACAAGTTTCAGTTGGTAACTGTGAAGATCTTCAAAATTAATCAGTGCGCGCACAAACGTACTATTTCAACCAAAACTTCATTAGAACACAAACAGGAAACAATTTTTTGAACTGGCACTGCTCAGCAATTTAGGCTACTATCATAAAATCTAAACTCCCTGGGTAACCGCATCTTTAGAATCAAAATATGAAAATAACGGATTCATGAATGGACTTTTCGTCTCGTAGACGGCGAAGTTATTAGAGAACATTACATACAAACTTACAACAGGATGAGATCTATAAGAGGAATCGGCCATGGTCTTTGTTAAAGAACCAACCTATATTATCCTGGAGTGATTTTCAGGAATCCACGGATAAACAAAAATCATGATGGACGGAGCCATAAATAAGAACAGCATCTTATCTAACGCTAGTCCAACGTGCTACTGTTGCGTCACGTGGTGTGTATCTCATTCCCAAAATTAAATTTTAATAGCAGGTAATTTAACTGAGCAATATGATAATTCACATCGCGTGAGAGCACTGCGATAAAACTGCGTACTTGTAGTTTAGACGACCAGGATTCTGCAGTCAGGTCACCGTTAAGATACGTTCTCCATGACTTTCAAAAATCACTCAAGGCGAATGCTGAAATAGTTATTTACATGCCAGGGCTGATTCCTTTACCCGTTTCCCGTACCATCCTACAAATAAATCTCTAAAGCTCTCGCTTGTGCAGAGAGATTAAGGGGCCTCCCTACGGCAGCGTTTGTGTGTTTGAAGCAGGAGTGGTAAGGGTGCTACTAACCGACGTATGTAATGCATTATCGCCTCTCCGCGAAAGCCACTCAAATAGTGCTTTACAACTATCCTTTTTCCTACGAGACTTTAAGCGGTGACCATATGATTTTATTTATGGGCAGCATAGTTCAAAGTCTAATGCTTGTTCCTATAATTGTGTTTTTCGAGTCCGGTTGTTATGTTTCCAGATACGGCAATCTGAAAAAGCCATTTCTGGCCGTTTTGTGGGGCCCGAAAATGATGGTTTCTGATAAAGGCGCCGTATTTTAAAAGTATAGCGACATAGTTTGAAATGTGTGTTCTTTTCGTAACAAACGTTAAACAGTTTCGTCAAATAAAGAATAGCCGTAACTCGCTGCAACACATTTGAAGGGCAAGTTATACCTACGTGATCCGGTGCACGAGGGGAGGGGGTGCGGAGAGCCGGACATGTTCCGGAAAACAAGGTAAATGCAAAAGGCCCTGAGGGGCGCGGTTTGCCTCTACTTTCATAATATTTTTTTTATTTGTATAATGTATATTGTTTTTTTAGACACAAAATGTGACTAAATTCGTCTCTTATTAAATTTTTTTAACCCTCATAGTTTTCGCGTAATGGCTTGTTAAAGTCATATATAACGTGTTTCCGTTTTAAGGACTACACTAAAACCAACTGATATACCAAACTAAAAAAAATCACAGTGGATAAAGACATTACAGGCTACAAAGTCATGCTCATAAAAATAAAGAATAAAAATTATTTGTATTTTTAAAAAATGCTGAAACTGAAAATGGAAATTTAAAAAAATGCATTAATTGTTTTTAAAACACAAATAATTTTTATTCTTTATCTTTATGCGCATTACATTGTAACTTGCAATATCTTTATCCGCTGTGATTTTTTTGAGTTTGGTGTATCAGTTGGTTTTAGTGTAGTCGTTAAAACGGAAACACGCTAAATATGACTTTAACAAGCCATTACGCGAAAACTATGAGGGATAAAAAAATTTCATAAGAGCCAAATTATGTCACATTTTGTGTCTAAAATAAGAAAAAAACATATGGTACAAATAAAAAATTAAAAAATGGTGATGAAAATTGCGGTAGACCGCGCCCGTAAGAGCCGTGAGTCCACCTGCCACCGCGATTAGAAGGAGCGTTATCTCCCTCTGCCAGTGGTATTCAACTATACTGTCGAAATAACAGTTGACTGCACGGCTATGGTGAGCCCTGGCCGTATGGTACTGAGCGTAGGAAGTGGCATCTTCCCCGGCGTGAAGATCTGTAAGTTGTCTCTTGTCATACCCTTGGGCTCAGGCAGAGGAGGGCGTTATCTGTCACAGCAGCGGCAGCGATGCCGAACACGTGGTGAATAATAATGGCGCTCGAAATTTCAAGTCATAGTCTTCTGCAATATACGTTTATATTCAATGTTACGCCACCACTGAATGTCCAATAGAGGCGAGTATTAGCGAAAAGATTACGTACGCGTCAGTTCAATGTCTTGCACCTAGAGGCTAGGGGGAGGCTCTATATCGATGGTGAAGATGCAAAACCTCGTATGTCACAATTGGAAAGAGCTCACATGGGCGGATAAACTGGAGATGAAATCTTACTGGCGTCAAAGGAATTTTACAGCCCTTTAGTTTCCATCAATACAATAAAATGTGGTTTAAAAAAAAAAAAACGAATTTATTGGACATTCTTTTTATTGCCAAGGAACAATGTGTAAAAATGTAAATACTGCCAAAAATTGACATACGAGGTTTTGCATCTGCACCATCGATATGTATCTCTCTTCTATCTTTCGAATGTACTAAATACGTACAACCAGACGGCCACCTTAAGGGCGTTCAAGTGGGGAAAAATTCATAATTTTATATTTGTATAAAATAGTGTTAGTTTTGTAGACATTACTGAAGAGTACATTTACCTCTAACGAAAAAAAATTAGCTCAGCCAGTTTTCCCATAATGTCACTTCAAAGTCAAAATTTGCATAATTTTACTTCATACAAAACTTGAAAACCAGTAAATATAATGAAATGAAAAAAATCTCATCAAAACTACACGTCGCCGTCAACAGCTTGAAGCATATACAAACCCATTATAAAATATTTTTGTGTTTAAAATAAATTTCTAAAAGTACCAAAAAAAATTTCAAATTTTGAAATTTTTTATTTTACATAAATATTTTTGTAACGGGTTTTAAATGCTACAAGCCATAGACCAGGACATGTGGTTTTGATGTGA
>PNEQ01048940.1:44185-66711 GCA_003012365.1 Medauroidea extradentata
CATTATGTTGTCTGGTTTTCAAGTTTTGTATGAAGTAAAAACACGCAAATTTTGACTTTGAAGTGCCATTACGGGAAAACTATATGAGCTAATTTTTTTCCGTTAGAAGTATGTGTACTCTCAAGTAATGTGTACAAAACTAACACTGTTTCATACAAGTATAAAATTATGTTTTTTCCCCACTTGAACAACCTTAAGGTCTGCTTCCTACCGCTATCATGGTAATTGTCAGTGCTACTCTTGAGTCCACTTACGACAGGTCCAGTTCAACGATTCACGAGCAATTGTCGCGAGAGCAATGTAATTGGTCTTCTCGTATAATTGCAGGGCTCTCTGTGCCTGCTGGAGTCTCCAGTTGGCATATTCGCTGCTCTCTAACGAGCTGGTGGAAATCTCATATCGTCTGCAGCGTAATAAAGGCCGTGTTAACGTCTCTCCTTTGCATTTCTGAAGTTGTGAAGCAGATGTCCTGATAATCCATCCTGTTACCCGGCTAAATATTGCGTCGTACATTGCGTAGGGTTAAGATGAACTCGTTTAATTAAAAAAAAATAAATAAATAAATTCCACATTTCGGCATTATATATACATACGAATATCATTCAAGAATCGTTGCACGCGCAAAGTAACTCTACCGACTGTAATTGAATGATGAATGATTAACTGAAACATTGTGGATATACGCCATTCCGATGCTTTTTGGTCTCAGAAAAGCTAGGCTGTATCAAGAAAAATAATAATGAAGTCAGCTGCCGAATTGACTATAATAAACACCACGGCAATAGAACACGTCTGGACGCTCATGTATTTGCCAACTTATTTGTACCCGCTCGTTGACTGAAAGTTAAGGATATAACTGTTTGCGCACTGCTTTGCAGTCATGGAGATCGTATCTAAATGATGACCAAACCGATAACTGAATCCCGCTAGTCCCAACTACGAGTACAGGCCGTTCACGATAAATTGAGCACTACATAAAGTTTTCTTTCGGCAGTTTTTCAGCGATTTTTACTATTTTTAATGTGAAAACTTCCAGGTAACTGAAAACCAGTGTAAATGTTTTAACACTCTCAAAAGTTAACATCTATTGGCCCAATTCAACATAGTTTTAATTAATTACAAGTTCTGCTGAGTGTTCAGATTATAGTGAACAACCTATAGGCCTACACAGTTTTATCGTAGTGCTCCCACACGCGATGACCATTATCATATTAATATTACTCAATTGAATTCCCTGCTATTTAAATTTAATTTCGGGACTAAGATACACACTATGTAGCAGAACGGTAGCATGTTGGACTAGCGTATGAGTCCAACGGTAGCATGTTGGACTAGCGTATGAGTCGTATTGCATTAGTATTACATCGACTTTGACCATTCAGGTGTTGCACTGAATTTCGTACGACACCATACGAGTAAGACGAATGTGATAAGAGACGTATTGCATTCTTATAACAGGACGTTTGGCACTTGAAGTAGAAAGCATGTAGAAGAATGTCAAGTTTATGGGTTTTTGGAAGACCATATGTGCGGGGGGATATACTGCTGTGTGGCGTCAGCTCTGATCTTGTTTTGTCTGGGATGTGGCTTTGGTGTTTTTTCAAAGCTTGGTACACTTTTCGTTCTATACTGGCAGTGGGGTCTTTTTCAAGATGTGTGTATTGTTCAGTGGTAATCAGATCTGTGTTTTTTTGTTCATAGTCTGATGTATCTAGAACGACAGGATTAAAATGTCAGGGTCGAAATTTTTTATTTTTATTTTCTTATCGATTCGTCCTTGTTTTTATTTTACCCGATTAAATTTATGGAATTTTATGTTGCATATGTATCCTGTTGACTAAAACATACTCTGCTTATTT
The DNA here is from genome assembly GCA_003012365.1 of Medauroidea extradentata. Taxonomy (NCBI): domain Eukaryota; kingdom Metazoa; phylum Arthropoda; class Insecta; order Phasmatodea; family Phasmatidae; genus Medauroidea; species Medauroidea extradentata. The sequence goes on from PNEQ01048940.1 coordinate 46,045, forward strand.
ATGTATTTCCATTATTTTCAGTTTTCTTTTGCCTTCGTCTAAACCGCAATGGAGTATGTCCTAGAAATTAAATTTAGTCACACTGCAACGATATTTCAGTGCTTGGTAGGTGGAGGCCTTAAGTGCGGTCCATTAAAACACTGCAGTGTACGCCAAAGTGAGCGTGAAAAATCTTCTAGTCACCTTATAGCTACTTTCCTAGACCGAGTGACTGCTCTACGACGTCCTGTCATTACTGAAACTCGCAGTCTGCCCTGATGGCACTTTGATCGGAACGGCGGTTAAGAGCACCGTAGCGGATACTGCAGTATATTCCCTTCCAACAAACAAGCCGTTAAAACGCTGTAAAAAGAGAGCAATAAAGGCCCGCGAAAAAAAAAATTTATAACCTCGTCGGGTGGAAAATAACGTTCTTTTTTTTTTTTTTTTTTTCGTCTGGTGGACAGCATGCAGGGTTTATGGCACCCGTGTGAGCATGCAGGCATATAAAGTACAGAAAACTGCCATGCTCATGTATGCTCAGACTTCTTACATTCTGCACGATGTCTGTTTCATGCTCGTGGACCAGGGATGAAGAAACGCTGGGACATCTCGCGAAATGTAACATTTAACTATAAAAAGTGACAATTTCTGCGAATATGGAATAGTAAATATAGTATAGATTTTAAATGCATTTGTGTACAGAATGTTAAATTACCACACAAAAAAATTAACATGCAGTTGAGACTAATTGGTTCGAAAAAATTCTCCACGTTTTTATGTTCAATAAACAAGCAAATTATTGAATAATATTCTTCCAGAATTTTAGAGGACTATTTGTTGCACTAATTTCATACCTCTTTCATACATCGGAAAGCAGAAATCAACTTTTAACTGGGTCACATATACGTACACAAAAAACTTTACAAACAATATTGTAAACTTTGCAGGACGTGCTTACAAATGTTTGAACATGTATGTATATTTACAAATATGTTTTACACTTTCAAATAATTTTTGTATGTTTACAATTAATTCGTCCACATTTTATAACTGTATTAAGTGATATACTATATAGGCTATTTTCAGCAAAGAATTTCAAATATTTTTTTCTGTAAAAGTTAAAAAAAAAAATTTGTAAAATGTGAAAGGGCTTCAAAGGTTAATTTTTTTACAACGGATAATCTGCCCATAAAAAATGTATCCCTCTATTCCCCTAAGGTATTTGGAAAATTTAGACCATTTACTGACTTGCGACATTCCTGTTTTAGCGCTTAGACCGATGAAAATTTTGACATTAGTTTATGTGTATTTTCTTGTAAAGTGCAAATGGTTCTTTTTAACTTAGCATTCAAATTTCATTTTTAGTACCGTGAGTTTGTTAACCGTAACCTTCAAAGCAACCATACGGAATCATTTAAAAATAAAATTGCCCTCATCTAACGCTGGTAACAGTGTAGTAACAGTATCGCCAATATGTTAGGCGTGATATAATGCCGGGCTCACGGAGGAAGGCTTTTTTTTCAACCCCCTCTCACAGCGCTCAGAGGATGGTGCTGTAACTCAGCACCACTGGGCTGGCCGCACGTTGCCCTCATATATCCTGTAGGCCACAGCTCCACGTGGCACAACCTAAGTTTCCACTGTGCCCACACTGCCTCGTGTTTCACTCCCACCATTCCGCGCACTGGCCTTGCTGTTCTCTTACACTCCTCACATTTACATGGCAAAACAATTTGGTGCTCTTCTTTTCAAAGTGTGTTTGGCTGGGTAAGGCAGGATCATCAGTACTTTCGCCGTTATGTAAGTTATTTTAGAACCGCTGTGTTTAAAATTTTCTTTCAGTATTTCTTTTCTCTTTTCGTCACTTACTGAATTTAATTGTTCCCTGCCGATAGTGAAAATCGCTTATATGTTTTACCAATCTCATAATGTATCGTCTGATTCAAGAACAAATTTGATGTGTTTGTGGTTAATGGCTATAGTGAGGTGTAAAAAATTTATCGATTTACAGTAAGTAGTATAAAATGAATTGAGTTTAATTGGAGGCTTTTTACACATATACCGCTCTTTCTGGAGTTAATATGAACATTAATTCCATAAATACGCTTGTTTCTTTCTTTATAACAAAAATAATTGCAAGAAAAGGAATATGATGTATGTAGTTAACAGTACCCGTAATTTTTTTTGTGCTTAAGTAATGTTGGTTGGAAACGTTTTATGTGATTTAATAGTAGTAATTATAAAACTGTATAAATAAATACATTTTAATTGCTTTAATTTATGTTAATTTAAATACCTGTGCAAAATTTAGTAACGTAGAATGTACCTGCTTACCTTTCAACTACAGTCTTTCCTGTAGCCATACAAATGTCACCAGGGTTTTAAGATGATGAAATTGTTTAGGTACAACATGTCTCTGTCACCTATTACCAGACGTGTAATTTGCAAACTCTAAAGATGTTTGTTATAAGCCAATCCGATAACAGGATTAGGGTTAAAACATTACCTCATAATTTCTGTATGTAAATTGATTTTTTACAATTGTTCAAACTGTATACTATATTATATTTGGGCTAACCCTTTTCTAGTTCAGCGTAGGTTCAGCTAGTGGACAATACACGCGAAATTTCTTCTATAAGTATGAAACTTACGGTAGCTGAAACATGAGTGGAGTAAATTTGCACGGAAGCCAACATAAAGCATGAAACAATTGTGATCAATTATATAATATGCATTATGGTACTTATAGCCATACTAAGCAGTTTTATTATACTGGTGTGGAAATACTCGAAAGGTTTTGAACAAATTATTTTTTGAAAATTCGAAAGGTTTGCAGTAATGTAATAAACCAATTTATGTAGGCCATATGCACAATAATACAGTGTTTGAAATTGAAATTGCTTTAGTTAGTTTTGAATTATTTTCATATGAAAGTTTGTGACAAGAAAAGTATGTAAATAATTTACTGTGATGTTCATAACAAATTCATAGTTTGATACGTCAAAATCAAAGCATTACGTGATTACGTCAGGTAATTATATATTCGAGAAATTTTATATAAATATATTAACGTAATATTATGTTGTAATTCACTTTAAAAGATAGTTTTTTCTAAAATTTTCGGCCTACTCTTTATTTAGACGTAATTTTTGTATAGGTCTTATAGATTCTCTTTAAGTTACATAACAGTTGTCATCTACAAACTCGTACTACATAATCGTTTTTATATGCAGTTCTTACACCGTAAATAGTGTTACCTTTATCGCTACGAATTATGGAAAATATAACTCGTTTTGAAGTTACCTGAAATGCCTGCTTTATCAAGAGTCTTTGATACAAAACAGACATTTTTCTAATTTCTTTCTAAACACTCAGACATTGATCAATATAAATGTAGTTATTCAAATACAGATTTGTAACAGTTATTTTCTTAAATTACTTTTGTAAATGTCTATTAAGCAAGAGGCTCGTAAAATCAATATTTAACTTCAAAACAAAAAAAAAGTAAGCTGTAAAGAGTAGCCAATTTCTTAAAATATATTTATTTTAACGCTGCTTATAATAGTAATCAAGGAATGTGTGTGGAATTGCCACATTTATCTATGTCGCATAGTATCACATTTAAACGTTACTTTAATTCAAACAATAACACGTTAATAACTGCTCCATTTGATACTTTAGACATGGCAGTATAAATATTGCAGGTCATAACTTTTTTTTTTTTAAGAAAAATATATATTTATGTAATGAGTAAGGTTTTTAAACAAAGAAGCAAGGAAAACGAAATGTAATAATTTATTCACGTTTATATGACGACCTAACCATAAAAAAAATTCTGAGCGAAAACCACGACTTGTTTACCTTTCGAGAGAAATTCTGCGTCTCAAAGAAAAGTTTGCCCACTTGCCAAAAACGGGCGCATATTTCTTGGCGTCTTCGGGGTCGGTCCGCCTTCAAGATGGCTCGCCAAGACAGTTTTGGCACAGTTAGCGCGTGCCATTTGGAGCACGCCCGCGGGGAATGATCTTCCATAACCTGCTGCCCCCTGGTGGCGAGGCGGGGAACTGCTACCCCTGGTCGTGGAATATAGGGGTTGTTAGAGGGTGAGGCGCAGGCTCGGAGAGAGCTTTACGACCTCTCGCCCCACTGGGAGACTCACATCACACGACCTGTTATTACACCCTAGCAGCGCAGACACGATTCATGAGCTCACGTGCTACTGCTGCCGGCCTTCTGTCGCACCTCCTCAAAGGAGAGCATTTAAAGAAAACGAAAGCAAATTTCTATATTTACCGCCACACTATTCTCTAATCATTTTAGGCGTTAAAATGTTTTAACTCTTTACCATGATTTCCTTTAGTTCCAATTTCAACCTGGTCGCTTATACGAAATTTTTTTAAGGGTGCTTTGCACCAAAAAATTCATAATCTCAAAATTATACCAAAATCAGCCCAACATTTACAAATTACATTAATGCTAACTTCCTGGAAAAATAATTTTTTTCGGTTACATTGTTTACTTACAAACTCATGTCAAAGTAGCGATTCGACTATTTTAGCTATTTACCCTAAATAAAAACTTTTCAAACTATACGAATGAAATAATTTGGAGTAAATGCAAATATATCAAGTTGCAGAATGACACCATTGTTGAGATTTTTAAATATGTGATGCAATGGGAATTTACAGTTAGAATATATTGGCTTGTGGACATACGTCAACGTCATTGTTGATCAGCAAAACATGAGCAATGGCGTGTGTCCACAAACCAAAAAATCCTGACACATTTGTTATAACGCGGACAAATTATTTTTTTTTATTTTTTTTCAAAAATATAGGTACTCAAATTTTTGCAAAAAATTTTGGTACACACAACAATAGAAACAATTTTTACGTTAAATCAAAAACATGTCGTTCTGTAGCTTAATACGTTTGTTTTTACTCTAAATTATTTTACTAAATCTAAGTTTCCGAAAAATATTTTAATCGTAGGAAATTAATTCTAATGAATTGTGTAAGAGTTGGACAGTGTTTGGTACGATATAAAATTGCAATTTTTTCGGAGCAGATCAGTCTTAGCAGGCACTGGTACATGTTTAAACCCTAAATGCGTTAGTTTAAAATTGTTGTAGGTTTCTCGAAACAAGTTTGGAAAAACAGAAAGTCAATATTCTAAAAAGTAGTTATTGCCAACTTTCTGAGCAAACAATTTTACTCGAGTTACATATTTCTGAAGAATAATCGCTGACGCCAAAATCTCGTACATTCAATTACTGCGCTAGGAATAATGCATTTTCCTGGCTAAATGTTTGCTCGTGTGTCCACAAACCAATAAATCCTGACACATTTGTTATAACGCGGACAAATTATTTTTTTTTATTTTTTTTCAAAAATATAGGTACTCAAATTTTTGCAAAAAATTTTGGTACACACAACAATAGAAACAATTTTTACGTTAAATCAAAAACATGTCGTTCTGTAGCTTAATACGTTTGTTTTTACTCTAAATTATTTTACTAAATCTAAGTTTCCGAAAAATATTTTAATCGTAGTAAATTAATTCTAATGAATTGTGTAAGAGTTGGACAGTGTTTGGTACGATATAAAATTGCAATTTTTTCGGAGCAGATCAGTCTTAGCAGGCACTGGTACATGTTTAAACCCTAAATGCGTTAGTTTAAAATTGTTGTAGGTTTCTCGAAACAAGTTTGGAAAAACAGAAAGTCAATATTCTAAAAAGTAGTTATTGCCAACTTTCTGAGCAAACAATTTTACTCGAGTTACATATTTCTGAAGAATAATCGCTGACGCCAAAATCTCGTACATTCAATTACTGCGCTAGGAATAATGCATTTTCCTGGCTAAATGTTTGCTCCTTAAATTGGCAAATACAATATATAAGGTTGTTGTTCTGCAGTTTAACCGTATTAGCTTCCAAAATCGCGTAGATTCCAATAGGTGTTTTTAGATTTATTCATCCAACATACACTCTTAACGTACTATTCCGATAGAGAGTATTGATGGAATTCGTTTAAGATGAATGCTTATCGATTGTCATATTATATGTTATTGTATTCAGTTGTGCACGCGATAAATTGTTCCAAATGTATTTCGTTAACTTAACTCAATTCGATATATTCGTTTTCATACTAGGTGTCAACGTCATTACAATAGTTTTCAATATTTATTTATAAAGGAGTAATTTCCGTTAACACAAAATAACTGTAAAATTATCAAATATGCCTTATTAGTATTTTTTTTAAATATTTGTTTGTTCTGTAATTGATTTTAGTAAAATTCTCAAACTTAGGTAGGGCCGCAGTGGTCAAGTGGTCAGGCCATTCTCCTTCCTCCAAGGCGATCCGGGTCGGTCCCCAGATTTTCGCATGTACGAATCGTGTCGGACGATGCCGTTGGTCGGCGGTTTTTCTCGGGGTTCTCCCGTTTCTCCTGCCCTTTCATTCTGGTGCTGCTCCGTACTCGCGTCATGTCACCCTTCACCAGCGCTAAAGACATTGATGTTAAGCACTGACCCACAACGCTCTCTCTCTCAAGCTAAGCTAACCATGCATTGTCATCCAAACTCAACGTGTATAAAAATTGCATCTCAATCGGTTGAGGATACTGCTTTAAAATTCAGTATCAATATTTAACCTGAACAAACATACAAGCATTACAAGTTAAATAAAAGCTTGTTAAAAATGTTTGTGCCCAGCAAATCTTTTAAATTTATACTAGTTATATGATTACCTGCAACATTTAAAATGTGTACTTACTATTTTATGCGAGAAAACTGTAAAACAACATTACGTAACATACATAAATAGCAGTAACTGAGATAAACGATTAGAAATGTTTAATTTTCAATTATGATTTTTCGCTTAGGTACATGACTTTACAATTTCAAAATAATGTAAACAAATTCAGCGAGAAATAGAAGTAAATGCGTACATGTCGAATAAAAATGTTTATGAAAACATATACTTACTACAAATATTTTTATTGCGAATAGTAAAAAAAAAAAAAAAAACATTTTACTCATAATAAATTACAACTATGGACTATAACATAATTGTATTATTATGTCAGAAATTAAATCTGCGCTATATTTGCATTACGAAAACTCTCGTTTAGCGAAAAAATTATAAGTCAAAGTTTAAAATATTTGCAAATGATTTATACTGCCAGTAGTTATTCGGAAAAACAAAACACCTACAAATAGGAAGCGACAGACAAAACTTTCCTTGCTTTCCCGCAGCGTGGGAAAGATACGCAGAGTTGCAAAACGTGATAAGAAAAGAGGTTTCTGTTTTAAAAAAAACGTGAAGTTTGCCATTTGCTTAGCTGAAATGTATGCAGAAAGTTTTTATCTAAATCACCGACCTGTTTCTCACATCTTACCTCCAACTTCTAGCTTAACGTTTGTGTGTATTCAGGGACATGTGTTATGTCGATGTAAGAGCTGCAGCCTTCCGCTTCTTTAGAAATATTTATTACGTCTAAATGCATGCTTTCTCAAACCGAAGAGAGCTACTTTTGTTCGAGAGTCTATCTGAATGTACTTGCGGAGTGCGATTTAAGTATAAGTGTGATGGATACTCTCGAAAAATAAAGTGTGATGGATGTTCTCGAAAAAAAAAAATTTGATCGCAGACGTAAATTATATGATTTAATGTTCTTATAAAACCTATCATTCGTCATAATTTTTGGTAATACTTTAATATTTTATGAGGTACGAAAACAATTGAATGAGACTTTTAATTTTGTTCTCACTTGTTGTTTCGAAAACAATTAAAATTATACGTAGAATAGTATATATTTCGGGTTGTTTCGAAACACCAAGTAAGAACAAAATTATAATTGTCACTCAATTGTTTTCGCGCCTCATAAAGTATTAAACTATTACTGTAAAATATGACGAATAAAATGTGTTATAAGAACATGAAATCATATAATTTCTGTCTGCGATCAAATTACTTTTTTTCGAATACCTTTCAACTTCTAATATCCGTCACACATAAACTTAAATCGCACTCAAGTAAGATTACACATCTCGTGGTATTCGAGCTCTGTAAATATCCTCAAGTACATTCAGATAAGACTCGCAAACAAAAGCAACTCCCTTCTGTTTGAGAAAGCATGCATTTAGACGTGATAAATATTTCCGAACAGGTGAAAGGTTGCAATTCTTACATCAACATAACACATATCCCTAAATTAACGTAAACGTTAAGCTAAAAGTATTTGTATACGCATATATATGTATATATGTGTGTGTGTGTGTGTGCATACAAACACATAAACCAATGGCATGCTAATATTTTAACATACACAGAGGCGTTAAATCATCAACTCTCGAATGTGAATGATTAGAAAACAGTATCCTTGATTAACGCATTACCTTCGTTTTCCACCAATAGTCACGGTTAGTTTGGATGACACCATTCAGAGAACCAATTGTGCCACAAACATATTGAATCGGGACAATATTAGTGACTTGCTTTTTCTGTTCATTTCTGCGCTGTTCTCAGCTGGAAATTATCATTTCGAACTGGACATTTCAACATGCCACATTGGGAATTTCTTGGTGTAATATAACAATTAATTTCCATCAATACCAAGTCTCTTAACAATCATGGTCATGATGACAATTTAATACTCGCTGTTCGACTTGAAGAATCAAGTTCATGATATTTCGCCACCATATTTCACTCCATTTGAAGTAGTCGTACTGAAGTTGTGATTTATGTATCAGATAACTCATAACTCCTTTCATCGTCAATATATATGACTGGCCGAATAATTCTGTGCACTGCTGTCTACTCCGGAATCCTGATGTGAGCAAGGATAAGGTATAGCTTGTTATATTTGTATTCGAAGGGGATTAGTCAACTTTCACGACATCGCTTTGGGACGAAAACAATTTTCTGCATTCAGATGATGAAGTTGTTGTTACAAGAATGAAAATTTGGAGAATCGTATATGAGTGCGTGTTGTGAGGCCTTTTTTTTTAGACACGAAATTACTTTTCTAGAGTTGAATTTCCAAGGTATTAAAAAACCTGCCTAATAGATCTTTAGAGACATTGGAAAATCGCGGGAATACTCGACCGTTTGCTAGGCTCCAACGTGACGTATATAACACTGAATGTTTTGTATCGACATTGGCTATCGTTTATGTGTAGCATTTGTTCTCTCTACAACAGGCCCAGTTATTACTGCACAGCTTGGACACACAGCGTGTGTGATTTGTCCCAAAACTGTTCACACGTGTCACGGTTAATATAATACAGTTTATTGGAGACTAGTTCAAACATTTTCACGATTATGCATGAGAGGTCAGAGTTGGCATGTGTAGGCTCGATATGGGTCTAACATCACATATTTATTTTTAACATGTAAATAAGTCTCTGTTCTTTCTCTCGTCGGGGCTTTGGAATAGGCATCACCCTACAGTCATAAATTTTAACTTACAAACAGCATATCAAGGAACTGCTGCAAAATAAGCACACCACGAGAATCCTGGGATGAACTGGAGAAGAAAATGTTGGTGTCAATATTTTGTAGGATGAAATTTTTCGCGCACAGCGTGGCAATATAGTGCTCCACAGAAATCTTACTATTATTTTACCACCGCAGATTCAAATCCCGAAGAGTACAAACTCAAGTCTACTTTTACTCGGGGTAGTATTATTCAAATAACACCTGTAAGTGTAACGCAAGAGGGCAATAACTCCGAGCTGTGTTGCCACATTGTGTGCTAGAAATGTTATCGTGCAACATTTTTCCACTAATATTTTCATCTCGAATTTAGTCCAGGTTATGCGTGTTGTTCTTATCATGCCGCGGTTTCTTGACATCCTCTCTCTCTCTTTCTGTATATATATATATATATATATATATATATATATATATATATATATTAGATTAACAGACCAACAAGCCTGCAGAAATCAGGTTAGCAATATCGTTTAAGTAACTGAATAATGGACACAAACATTTAGACGAACTCAGTATAATACGACTGCAGCATTGTTTTGTCTAAATGGTACAAGTCAATGTTTAAAAATAAAGCAACAATATTAATTTGCATTAAATGCACTTAAAAATATTGTAGAGAAAGTTTATTTATTTTAACCTAGCTGAGATTATTTATTCCAACGAGAAATCTGTAGCGGTAGAACACAACTAAAAAAGTAAAGAACTCATGGTTACCCGGCAAACACCGTCAAATAGCACATGAAACCTAACAGAACACTTAAGCCCACATAAACCGAAAAACCAGCCGGAACCCTAGTAATTTCGTATGCTTGAAGCCTTTCCTGAAAAATATTATTTTTTCTAAAAATTTTTAAATTATATTTTCAGAGAAGGAAATCTGATCGCTGTAACACTCATTTAAATATATGCATGGTGTCTGTATTAATATCATTAAATATTACCACAAAGAGATGACAAAAACAATTTGTTTTCCGTCCCTAAGACATTGTCAACACTTGCAGATGAGAAGTAATTGTATTGGCTATTGTGTTAGCTACGGTAATTACTCTTCTTTTGTTTAGTATCGTTAGCCAAAGTAAGCAATATACATAAATAAAAAGATGCCAGGATAATCATAAACGTGTTAATATACACGTTTACTATATCACAAGAATACATTAGGACAGTTCAGATAACCCAAGATTCGTACTGCTTGAGTCTTAAAGTTAATTACTAAATTTATTCAAATCTTATTTACCGTATTTAATTCGATACAACAATTTAACTATTTTCATGCAATTCTATTATCTAAACTCTAATAGGCGTTTATTGATTAGTTCAGCAATTTATCTTGTATTATCGAATGAAAGAATTTGAAAGCATATTTTTTTTTGCATTTGTTGCATACAAATTTGATGTAGCAAAATAAATTAAGTTACAAATTGGATTACTTATTTTTGAAAAATACGGCCTTCTAATTTCGATAATGTTTGGAAATCGACAGAATTGTTAACATATTGTAATCGCCGCATATATTCTGATTTTAAAATTCCTACAAAATTGTCTGTACTTAGATAAAATAATTACTTGGCAATCTACAACAAATTTGCATATTATGTATACTTAATATTTTTATTATAATATTGTATATATACTAGCCTGAAGTAAAAAATTATGCAACTTTAACTATTAAAACTAATAGGTTAAACTCAACCAGTAAATGAAGTATAACTAAATAAAAAATTTACATATTATGCATGCATACAATAAAAATTATTATTTATTATTAGTAGAGACACTGGAAAATCGCGGGAATAGATGACTGTTTGCTAGGCTACAACGTGATGTATGTAACACAGCATGTTTTGTATCAACATTGGCTATCTTTCATTTGTAGCATTTATTCTCTCTACAACAGGCCCAGTTAGAACTGCATCGCTTGGACACACAGTGTGTGTGATTTGTCCCAAAACTGTTCACACGTGTCACGGTTAATATAATACAGTTTATTAGAGACTATTTTTAACATTTTCGCGATTTTCCAGTGTCTCTAATTATTAGTCTTTTATTTATGTTTCTAATTGGCCAAAACCTCGTCGGGCGTAGAGATCATCTGAGACTGTGACACACAACATAAAGTCATGACATGATATCAGCCATAGCACGGATATTTTGAGTCTGGGGCGACTTCAAGAAGACTTAAAGAACCAAAATCAAGATTTTCGCAGCTGGGGATTGAAACCCTGTACAGCTAATACCGAGCCCAACTTGTAAATATTTTACCACTTCTCTCGATTTAATGGTGGTTTTTGCCGTTCGTTATAAATCGTATGTTACAATCTGGTTGGTATATTTGTATCAATCTTAACTTCTCAGTAACATAATTATGTTGTCAATTGAAAACCAATAAAAATATGCTTCGGACTTCTAGTAGTACATTTGGACATTAAAACATTATTTTGTTTGCTGTAGAAATTTTTGAGAAATTTAATCGATCGCAATAGTACACATTCAATTCAGTAGGCCACTACATTCTTACCTCGACGTGTGTGTGTCTACTCACACACAGCACACACACATATATAGACACGCACTCATTCATCCGAGCGATTTAAGGGAACGTTGTAAAACTGAAATGAGGACGGACGGAGTAGTGAATCGAACAACCCGTTGACTATCGAATGGAAATCAAGCATGTAACTTTCGTAGCATTTTGCACGGTTACAAAATTCAGTTGATAAATCACAGTTTTTATACTGTGTGAATCGGATCGAATATTTGCGCCATTCACGAGTATAATGAAAATATGGCATTACTACGTGTCCCGAGTACAGGTCAACATCATCGGTAACGTATGGGTATGCAATACGAGCGCGACACGTGAGGTATCGATTAATCTACACCCGGTGCCGAAGTTCGCCTGTGCGTGCATAATTAAAGCTGCGGCAAAGTTGACTCGGGCTCGAGGCTGGACTGGTAATTATGCCGACGGCCGGCGGGCGCATTTGATGTCGTGTTTGCCACAAGTTGCGATGCCGTCGAGGGACTGAATAATTCCTTGTCGCTTCGACCGCCGGCCAGGGGCGGGTGACGGCTAACGTGGCTGGCAGACGTAGGGTCCATTAGTGCCGAACAAGTAGAAAGGAATCACGCTTTGAGTACCTGTGACCACATCACAGGCTGTGCACGATGGAGTGAGTGTTTTCGAAAACAACGTTCATAAGGAAGTAGATTCCTAGTTTATTTTAGATGATGTTTTCTTACATGTAACCAATTTTAACGACATTATTTTGAAATTCAGAACCATTTGTGACATGAGGCACTACTTAACGGATTTTTTTTATATTTAGTCAGAATACTGTTGTCTATACTTACTGAAATCAATAAGTAATCAGTTTTTTCTCTTATTATGATTACATATGTCGAAACTATAGAGATAACGTAAATACGTATAATCATAAAATAAATGGTGATACATTCTCTATTTCCTACTTAGCTTTCTTTTTTTAATAAATAGCATAGCATTTATAATATGGAAGAATATATAATTATAAACACGATATTAAGTATAGTTTCCCATAAATAGAATAATACGTGATTTTTTTTTAATCTGGCGTGTCATACAATCAAAAGCCGTGGACTAGGTAAAAAAATTGTTTGTATTTAAACTAGGTTCACTTGCATTTGGCGGCACTATACAAATTAGCTTAAACGAATGACATACAAGTATTTTATATGTGATCACTTTCCTGCGAAAAGTGTAAAGTCTTATCCCATTTTAATTTTGTACTTTACTAGTTAGCATCCTTCAAATTGAAACGCTGATCAAGACGTTACAGCTAAAAATGTATTTTACCAGCAAAATTTAAATGTTTAACTGAATAAAAATTACATTATTTTAGAATAGTAACTCTAGTAACACGGCATTTAAATTCTCTAAAACTGTAAGTTGGGACACTGAATTTACCTTATAAGCAGACAAATCGCATGTATCGATTCTATTAAGATATTAAGCGCCATTATAAATTCTTGTACTTCCTATCTTATATAGCCTATTGCAACAATACAATTAATTTAAAATGGCCACTCATCTGCAGTGAACGTCACAGTGGGATAAAAAATTTCTAATTTTCATCAACACTTCGTCATACTCTCGCAAATAACAAGACAACTCTGGTCTAAGCAACAAGAAATCTAAAATGGAACAACCATAGAGAATGGTATATCTACATCGTACCTTCCCTATTTTCACATGCGTTTATAGGCAACATATAAAATCAGTGTTTCAGTTTCAACCACACTTTACAAAAATTTGTATAAGCTTATTATATCACTTCTAGTTGTCTCTGAGTGAATATGTAATTCATTAATAAGATTTAAACACATAAATCGAATTCGTTAAATCTCGACACACATACGGGATTTTTCAAATGAATTTAGTTTTTTTAATATCTTTTATGTACTTATTTTCGAAGTTGCTGTTATTTCAGTTTTTTCTATCACGGGAACTCTTTCTACGTTACAGTGGGTTTGGAATAAAGTCACCACTCAAAAAATCCTACTAAATGTCTTTTTTCAGCCGGTTTGTATTTTCCACTTCATGTAAACATAACCATTACCACGTTCTTTATTTTGCATGGTTCTTAAAGTGTTATGTCTACATTTCAGTACTCAGAAAATATTTATAATTATAATATCCACTCATTAAATAAACATGTGATCAATAACAGGTCGTTGTAAGTGATATAGGTCATTCGGAATAAAGTGAACACTAAAGATTTAACCTTTGAAAAAAATCACTAGCCGTTGCTGCATATAATTCAACATTGACAACAGTTACGTTACTGCTTATACAGTTGGCAGCGAATTATCGCACGTAGTTCCGTGTAATTTATATTTAAATACAACATTACTGAAAGAATATCAAATGGAATCGACCTCTTCGTATGTAATATACTATAAAATATTTATTTATGATAATCTTGACATACTTACTGCCTGTATAAGTTTACTTAAACGGCGCCAGTAGAAAGTGATTTAATCCGGGCCTTTCAAATTCAACAGTCGTTAGCGAAAGGCGTCTAGCGCTACGCGCACTACGTAGTTAATTATTTCACCGACAGGTGGCATCAGAGTTAGGTTTTCGCCACTTAGCTCGGAAGCGTTCAATGACGGTACCGGACGGTACAAGATGAGAGCGTTGTTGTGTTTGTCAATGTGCAATAAATATGGGTTTCTGATAAAACAAAAAGTATTAGAAGTGACTGTTTCCTCATTGGTAATATGTAAGTTGTTATGTGTTACGATCGCCAACATGAGTATCTTGATTTAGAAACAGCAATTTTTTTTGTTTCATACACTAAGAAAATACGTTGTTTTTGTTGAGTGCGTCGTTGTTCATGGCAGTGTAACTGAACATGTTTGAATTCTTAAATTGCGTTTGTCATTATGGCGTGTTTTTTTTTGTGGCGGTTTTGAGTTATAAATTCGATTTTCATGTGTACATATTTACGAGATACGTAACGGCAATAGTGCGGGTCGTATAAATTAGAGTCGATGCACAGAAACCAGTATTAAAAGACGTTAACTCGCAGGTATTTATAACTAAGATTACTATTGGTTAAACATTTTATTCAATACCTGTGTATTTAATGAGTATATATTGTTGATAACATTTTCAGCCCAGTGTAATGTAGATGTAAACATTGTACAAGCCTATGTAAATTAAAGCACGTGGCAATGTTTACGTTTACATACCGCGGAAAGATATAAACTGGCAGAAAATAGAAATTAATCAGGGCTTTGTTGTGTGCTCACTTTATCCCGAATCACCTATAAAGTGTTACAAATACCTGTGGTGTAACTTCTATATGCATTTCGGTTCTTAAATATTTGACTGGCACTCCTTCTGTGTTTCCACCCGAGTAATTAAAACTAGGTAAGTAAACAATGAAAAAGGTCTACAATAAAGTTTAATGGTAGCAAGCATATTTACACATTCGATCAAGTATTAGTAATGTCGTCGATCAACGATGAATGTATGAAATTTATATGTTTATTCGTAAGTAGAGATGATGGTACATCGCGAAAATGTTTTGTGCCAACATAACCTTGAAAATACTGTAGTTTCTTGCAACATATATAATTTAGTTGTATACGTTTGACACAACGTAGCTATCTGTAGACCAATAATAGGCATCACATATTACAATAGCGGAGATCATATTGGATCATTCAAATGGGGCAACAGCCCCACGTACAAGCGAAAACCAGTTATCTGGTAAACTGAACGTACATTGAAACCCAGCAAACGGACAAGTTTTCCCGCGATAAACCATCATCTCTTATCATAAGTAATTGCATAAGTTTAGTTGTTGTTAACTGTTTCTCTACGTAGCAGTTTTTTACAGTTTGCTACGGCACGAGGTATACCTTTATATTTCTTATTTAACTACCGGCCTCTTTAGCGCAGTCTGTTAGGCGTCAGTCTAGGGTGTGAGAGGTGCTGGGTTTGAATTCCAGCTAGGGCATAGATGTTGTTTTGTCCCTTCACCTCACTGCATCCTCGTTGGTTCTTAAGTGCGATAAATTCATAATTTTATGTTTTAATGAAATATTGTTAGTTTTGTAGGCGATGATTGTGATTACAGTTTACTCTTACGAAACTATTTTAGCTTTCATAGTTGTCTCATACCGGGGTGTCAAAGTCAAAGTTTGCTTGTTCTGCTGCCATGCAAATAGTGAAAACCAACTGACCTACTTAAACAAAATTATTCACTGTGAACTTACATCCTATGTGCTATGCAATAAAACACTTTAAAAACCCACAACATAATATTCTGAATTTTAAAAAAATCGCAAAAATACAGAAAAAAGTTGGAAATTCAACATTTTTATATAATACAAAAACAGTTCCCGGGATTTCGTCAAACGTTTCATTACGTAGCCGGTAGTACGTTATTTCACTGTGAATTATTTCATCTACAGAAGTCAATTGGTTTTCACAATTTGCATGGCAACAAAACATGCAAATTTGACATTAACGCACCGTTATGAGAAAACTATGAAAGCTAAACTAGTTTCGTAAGAGGAAACTGCACTCGCAAGTATCGTCCACAAAACTAACAATATTTCATTTAAACATAAAACTATGATTTTATCGCACTTGAACACCCTTAAGATGCCATTGTTAAAGTGCCATAAAATCCTCCCACCTAATCTTCTAGCTTAACTGTCGAAATATCCTACACAAATTGAATTATTTGATTAAACTAAAATCACAGTAATTGAAAGTATAGTTATAAAATTTCTCTTCTGGCAAAATTACAAACCTAATTTTAAACAAGAATTATTAATATAATATTTTACATTTCCGGCAATTTCTTATTCTTGACTGTGTCATAAACTGATAAACGAAAGTTAACGTTAAACCAAAATTTTAACGGAAATATTAGTTGTTCAACATGACGATGGATGTTTCATATTTGCTGCGCGAGAAAAGCAAATCTTCTAGGCTAAAATGAGTTCCATGTAACAGGGTAACTTTAACCACTTATAAAAAATAATGCACATGGCAGACTTGAGTAAAATAAATTTTAATAAGTACAAACAACGAATGTCAATATGAAATCACATGCCATTTCACTTAAACATGACACAAATGTGTAGAATAAAATTTTTGAAGAATTGTCCTAAGTTACTCCGATTGAAGGTAATGAAATGTGCATGTATTTGATGATATGACAGTTTTTTAACTGGTGTACCGCTGTATAAGCCAATATAGTAGGAAACAGTAATCTACATACACTATACTGGAACACTGCAGGCAGTAAGAACATAATATAAAGCACTACTTAGGCAGCTGACGGATAAAATTTGAAACCTTCAATTTTAAAATTATGAAGTTAGCAGTTTTGGCGCTGCTGTATTGTTTACATTAACTTTCATAAAGATACAAAAATTTACTAATTAAATTGTAGTGGCTTTAAAGTCTTAACTACCCAAATTTTGTAATATTTCGATACAGTGAGCAGTTTTGAAGAGCATCTTATCTATATTAGTTGTGGCCGTCCCTGTTAACTTTTGAGAAAGGTACAGTTTGTACACTATAACTGTTCCTCAGATTGTTACGTTTTTTTTTTAAACAGCAAGAAACTATTAATAATATAAACGGGAAAAACGAACGATTGTTTTAAAAGTGATCACTTTATCCCGAACTACCTGTAAAGTGTTATAATTAAGACCACGGGTCCAAATGTATGCTATTTTAGTAAGTTTTATGTTTCAAGTCCTGAAAAGGAGGCAGATACCACAAAAGCGTTATATATAGATGTTGGAAATTGATTGTACTATGTACTCTAATTTTTTTTTTTTTTTTTAAGTGAGGTTTTATCATTTTGGCTAGCAATTGACTTTAAGAAAATTTAAATTAGTCGATAACTAACCAATACCACATAATCATATGCTTTCAAAAATTAGTCTACATAGTACAAACGATTTCCGCATTTCTATGTAACGGTTTTGTGATATCTGCTCCCTTTCAAGATGAAAAAAATAGAACATACTAAAATAGCATAAATAGGAACCCGTGGTCTTAAGTTACTCCAATTTAAACAAAATTTTTGTTTCTAGGGTTGCGGATATCGTATTTCGTGAACAAAGCCTCCGTGTCCTATGTTGTCTGTCTAATATTTGGCGTGGGGTAAAACGTATTAAGGCCATGCTCTTTAGTTCATTCTGTTGTTTCGAAAATTATTTTTTTTTAACTTTAGCGAAAGCAGATATCAAAAATCCGTCTGGCAGTTTTCTTTAAAACGGTTCTTTGCCGTGATAGCTAATTTTCGACTAAAAAGTCAATTAAGAGCATGGGCCCGAGTTTCTTCGCATTTAACGACAATTATTTTTTAAAACATAAATGGGAGCAGATATCGTAAAATCGCTTCGTAACTTTGTTATGGCTGATTTAAACTGCATACTCTAATTTTGTCAAGTCAGAAGACTGCAAAATAGTTGCTAATTAGTTAATTAACAAAATTTCCTTTTAATTGTTAAATTAGCTCTACTCATCATACAGTTTGTCTCGAAAAATTACATTGCATAGTAAAACCAATTTGCAAAAAAGTTCCAAAGCGATTTTACGATATCGACTCTCGTATGCATTTAAAAAAAATTATTCTCTCGATAGTCGAGAAACTCGGACCCAAGCCCTTAACCTAAATTCGTTAATTACATTATTAGCTAAAGCTATAGTATTTACTGCGTAGAAAAAATCAACCAACATGGAGCAGACAATTTTAAACAAAACTGCCAGAGAGATATTTGACATCCACTTTCGTTAAGGCGTAAAAAATTAATATCGCTAAAAAATGTAGAAACTAAATATCACGGCCTTAAGAATGTTCCAAGTGTGATAAAATCATAATTTTATATTTTTATTAAATATTGTTAGTTTTTTAGACGATACTTGTGAGTGAATTTTATACTCTTACGAAACCATTTTAGCTCTCATAGTTTTCTCACAACAGGGCGTCGAAGTCAAAATTTTCTTGTTACGCTGCCATGCAAATAGTAACTTACTGCCCTACTTAAACAAAATAATTCACTGTGAACTTACATTCCATGAGCTATGCAATAAAACATTTAAAAAAAAGCCCATAACGTAATATTTGGAATTAAAAAAAAATCGCATG
Organism: Medauroidea extradentata; assembly: GCA_003012365.1. Lineage (NCBI taxonomy): Eukaryota > Metazoa > Arthropoda > Insecta > Phasmatodea > Phasmatidae > Medauroidea > Medauroidea extradentata. The sequence continues at coordinate 65,194 of PNEQ01048940.1, forward strand.
CGTATAGAAAAATGTGTAAATTCAGCATATTTTAAAATACAAAAACAGTTCGCGGGATATTTTCAAATGTTTTATTATGTAGTCCATAGTATTTTATTTCACTGTGAATTATTTTTACGTACGTAAGTCAAATGGTTTTCACTATTTGCACGGCAGCAGGACATGCAAATGTTGACTTTGACATATCGTTATGGGAAAACTGCGCCAGCTAAAATTGTTTCTTAAGAGGAAACTGCACTCACAAGTATCGTCTACAAAACTATCAATATAATATATCGTCGGCTAAGAAGTGATACCTCGTATCTACAACTTTGTCGAAAATGAGATACATGTATGATAAAATAAAGAAAAATTCGCTACACCTGCTGGTGAGACCTCGTTTCTCTATCGTGGATATTTAACTCTAAAAACGGTTTCAAGTGACATCTAGTATCAGATACTGTAACTGTTTGGTCTGGTGAGACCTCGCATGTACAGAGTAGAGTGCAGTGGTGAGGACTAGTAAGTGAAGAGAGCAGCACATGTCCAGTGAGAACTCGTATGTGACTGGGCGTGAGATGGATGTAACAGCCTAAAGGTATAGTTATTGTTATGCTGTTTACTTGTTTGAATAATATGTTTTTGTAGACCAATACATCTACTGCAGAATACTGTTTGAGTCAACAGTGTTTATGTATAATAACAATTGTATTTGATGAGATGCAGTTACGAGTTATCACGTATGTTTCAACTTAGAAATACTGAATTCGAAGTAATACCTCTTATGTGTAATTTTTTCAAGTTACAGTTTTACAACACAGTAAGCATATTATTTACAACTGTTTCTTAAAATCAATGCCCTGTATAATTGTCTTTCTCTATCATTCGTAGTATTTGTTTCCGTTTTTTAACACACATTTACATACATAGCAATTTGCAGATACGAGGTATTACTCCCGAGACGTTGATAAAGTGTATGAGATACGAGTTATCACAGCATTTATTCGCACATTATAATAAAAAATGTCATTAAAATACGAGGTGACACTGTGTGGTTCCAATGACATACGAGGTATCCCGGCAATTTGTAATTGTTTTGAAAAATTATGTTGTAAGGTAAATGGTAACACACATTGTTAACAATGACATACAAAGTATCACAGCAAGTAATTAATGTTCGGTGAAAATTTCCTTCGAGGTACATGGTGACCCATTGCTGAAATTAATTATGAAATGAAAACAAATTACGAGAATGCATTTCATGGCGTAATATAATTATTTATAATTTTCTCATAAATGTTTCAGTTATTTAAATATACTTTAGGTGCGTGTGTCTACAAAATATTTTTGTGAAATCTATTCGAACATAGCTACAATTTCCTGTCATTTTGTACAGACCAAACATCAATATCCTTGGCAATTGTGTGCTCTTATTGAAGTGAGCAGCAGTTAATAGCGGCAACAGTATTAATGTACATTATGTATTGCAATGTTTGTGAGAAAATGATACTTCTGTAAATTATTTCTAACTTAATAATA